>PVKM010017214.1:0-26121 GCA_004027735.1 Carollia perspicillata
CTTTGTGTCTCTCTTTGCACCCCATGTCTGCTTCACAAGTGTTTAACAAATACTCCTTGAGTATATGAACTAATGAACAGAATCCTCAGTGCTGGAGGATTTGATGGGTGGAATGGAAGAGGGGTGCTTTTCAGAAAGAAAAAACAGCACTTTAGTAAAAGACACAAAACAGTGGACAAGTGCATTAGAAGTGTTTCGGTGTGGCTAGAACATGGGATGTAATTTGAACTTGTAAAGAGCAGGAAAACGAAAGGACGTGAGAACTGAAAAGTTTTATATCTCTACCCCGTCCTATCCCCCCAATAAGTGGTTTTTCAACCTGAGACCTGGTTTCTTCACTGACACAGAATGCAGACTCCTGCCCCTCTGACATCTCTGACAGCTCGATGGGGAAGAGGCTTCTAAAAGATACTGACAGCTTTGCACTGTTGTAGTAACTCATTTTAGAGTCATGACAGTTTGGTAGGGATATTTTTTTACCATTTAATGAGTGAATGGGAAATATATTACTGAGCTTGGCCAAACCTGAGAAACATGCATATCATTGTTTTGTGTCATTCATTCATTCATTCATTCACAAGAAATTGTTGCAAAGCGCAGTTTTATTTTAGATATTTCCTTTTGTTTGAGCTTGATTTGTTTATTATTTGTAAGGCTCAAAAACAATTTTGGGAGAGAGTGAAGAGGCTTTCACTTACTCCTCTGAAACAACAGTAATTCTTATCTCAAAGGATAGTTGTACAACTTAAAGGACTCAAAATGTGGGAAGTGCTTGGAGCAGTCCTTGGCGTGAATTGCTAGCCTTTCTCATCATTGTAATCACGTGCTGCTCCTATAACGAGAAACCGAAACTTCACTGAAGGAATTTTACACTGGGTTCAAAAATCTACTGTGAATGTGTTTGCATTTCACTGGAGACACATGTTCTGCTATTTTGCTATCGTGGCGGCATTCACTGATGATGCTGCTTAACGTCATTTCTTGTATGCTTGTAAAACATGGCGTCAACGAAGACCACTCAACTGAATTGCGTCATGCCCGTTGTTTTCGTGTTTAAAAACAATGCAAACGGCCAGAATAACCCAGGGAGATGCTGGGTAAAGGTGAAAGGAGACATCTCAACAGAAAAAGTCTTTTCTAGGATAAAGAGAACATGCTTTTCTGATCCATTTGGAGGCCTTACTGCTAGAGGCCCTGTCTCTGCTCCAGTCCCTCTCACCAAGACTCTAGGTTGGCTGTGGCTGTGGTTCTGCAACTCAGCTGGCAGGGAGGGCAGGAAGGAAGGGTGGACCTGTTGAGATTTCCTGTCTCACTGTGAGTCACTGATACTGAGCACTTTTCTAGTACTTCACTGCCTACTATCCGGAAAGCAGGAATGTGGCTACAGAAGTCAAACCGGAACCATCGCTCTGTGGCTCGGCACTGCCGTAACTGCTCTCACCACTGCGAACAAGTGTGGTCTGGAGCGTGACGTGCACCTCTCCCTCCTGTGGAAGCCAGAAACCGAAAGAAGCGTGCTCCATTACCCCCTTGTAAGAAGATAATGCAACTTACGAGAAAGAACATCCTTAAGTATCACTTAGGTGCCTGGAAGAGGAGAATCATTTTGGAGACTGAAGGCAAACTTCCCAATTCTGACCGACTCCTCTGGGAAAGGCTGTAAGCCTGTCTCACATCTACTGTCCCTTCCGTGCCCTGCCTCCTTGCATTGCAAGTAAACTGAAGTTGAATATGGGATTGTGGAACTGCTGTAACTAAATGCCTTGTAAATAAAAATTTGAAAGTAATTCTTATTTGTGGAGTGTAATGTGAAAAGGATCAATTTTTATAAAGTCTGTTTAAAGGGGATGCTAACAGCTGTACCATCTACCTACTAAATCTGCTGGGAGAATAAGTAATAATAATAATAATTAATAATAATAATAATAGCAGCTATTGAGCACTTGTTTTACACCTGGTACTATATTTTATATGCATTGTTCCCAATCCTTCCAACTACCCCCACAAGCCCTCTATTCTACCACCTGCCTTGATGTGGGATGCTGTATGTGAGAGTGCTTTGAAAATATTAGTCATTAAATAAAGGCATTTTTATATCAGGGTATAATTATACTTAACACTAGTAAAAATTCCAGGGATAATCTTTTACTTTGTTGACAAAGAACTTAGAAGTTATACACAGCTAGGTTCAGATACCACTTTTGCCCAGCTATATCTGTAGGAATATCGCTAAATCTCTGTGGGCCTTAATTTCTTCCCCTGCAAAATGGGTCCAATAACAGCGAGCTCTTAGGATTACAGTGTTCATAAGGATCATGTGTAGAAATTCCACAGCTGTGTTTGACACTTAGAAGGTTCATCACAAATATGGACTCCCTTTACTTTTCCGTTTTTCCTAGAGATACTAGAACTGATGCCAAAATCTTTAGAATTGTTAATTAGGTATTTGACCATTTTTCAGCATGACTGAAGAAATATTAAGAAAGAGGAAGTACAGATATAAGAATGAGCAACAATGGAACATTATAGATGAAGGATTTTGCTGCCCGTAGGAAAATAGTCTGATTGTTCCCATAAGGTGTGTTTGAAAGCAACTGTTTGCATCTGAGACTTGAAAAAAAAGTTGTGATGGAAAAGGAATTGTTAAAAATGCATTTTAATTTCCCTAAAATTGTCTGATCATAACAACATGACTTGATTCTGGGGCTTTGGTAGGGAGGTTGCAATGAATTCACTTGTGATAGAAACGGATTTAAGTTGCTAGTGGTCGAGTGGCTGCCTCAGAACGCCAGAAACCCAGCCTCTCATACTGCGTATTCATTGAAGAGAGAGAGTGTAGTGGTTGCCACGATGCTTTAGAGAATTAGATATTGTCGATATTTTTGTTTTATCCATGAAACTTTTAAACTTTTAAAACACAATTAAACTTTTTCTTTCATCCATGAAAGCTGGGTGAGTTCTCCAAGTGATAATGATTTTATTAAACAAACAGCTCATCTTCTTAAACTCTCCTTAACTTTATACTTCAGAGCAGAAAATAAATAGTAGTACTTTTCCCCCCTTTAAATCAATACAGGTTACTTGCAAAATACAGTTCATGTTATACTCAATTTTGTTTTCTTTTATTGATTCTAGAGAGAGAGGAAGGGAGGGAGTAAGAGAGGGAGTAAAACATCAATACAAGGGAGAAACATTGATCGGTTGCCTCTGGTACATTCCCTGACTGGGGATCGAACTCGAAACCCAGGCATGTGCCCTGACCGGGAAAAGAATACATGACCCTTTGGTTCATGGGACGACACCCAACCAAGTGAACCACAACAGCCAGGGCTATACTCTATTTCTCATGGAAAACTTAATGAATGTGGAGCTATTTAGTGCATTTAATAGACTCAGAAAACACATGGGCATCACCCTGGTATGTGCCTGAAGCAGTACTGCTTTCTGTTCCGGCCAGCTTTTTATAGACTTGAGCACTGCGTTATTGTGTGAGGCCTGAAGACTTCGTAAATAAGTAGCATTCCACAGTCTGGGAAACGTAAAACACTGGGTTCTAATTATATCTGCACCACAAAAACTAAAGTACACTTTGCAAAGGAAAGGCACTAAGCCTGGAATAAACCTTCTTAAATAATGATAAACTACTACAAAGTCTTCATCTTTTTTCACAGTATTTGTTCCCAAAATTCTTAGCATGCCTGTGCCTACAACCTCCGCTACTGGAAAGGCTGCAGTTGTGGGTGACAAACCGAGTACGTGACCCTGGTAATCTCTTGTATATGATGTCTTCAGGGGCCGAGACAGTTGTATTTTCCTATGGTAGTTGATATTTATTGAGTGAATATTTCACAATAAATTGTCAATAAGTTGACAATAAATTGTGGAAATGGTGTTATCCAGACGTGTGAGTCCACCTCTTTGGAAAGGATTAAAGGTGATAAAAGTAAATCAGTGAAATGTGATATCTCCGTTTTTTAGGAGGAGTTTATAAGATATTTGTACGAACCAAGTTAACGGACGACAACAGTGTTGGCTGTAGCTTCTGTTGTTCACAGACGTCCTGAGGATGCGACAGAAAAGCATGTTAATGCTGCTATTATCCCTGAGCTTCACGTGACTTTTTCAGTCATGAAAGGGGATTTTCTGGTTGTTCAGTAGAATTTTAACCAAGTTCTACTTGCCTAAGATAGAATTATTCTTAGACTAACATGTAAGCCGTGCATTTTCCCCATATTTTAGATATTTGATAGCCCTTAGCCACACAATGCAGAACCCACATCTAAGGCAGAGCAATTTGCTAGTGAGTCACATGGGAAAGAAACTTGAGTGTTTTTCATGGCAAAGGAATTTAACAGTGATGATGTAAAGCAGGAAAGCTGAACCTTGCCTCATCTCCAAGGATATGTTTTTCTTCCCTTCCCATTATTCTTCCACATGTTATATAAACTAAATCTAGAAAGGTTTGTCATTTTCAAAATAATTATACTTAACACAAGAAGCAACAAAAGCGATTTGGAAAAGTGCAATTGTTTTACCAGTTTTTCTTATAAAACTGGAAATACTCCCTGGAAGTTCTGAAATATGCAGAGTTGAAACTTTTATTGAAGGAGCTAAGAGGGCGGTGAGGCTTCGGCCATAGCAGACCGAGCTGTCCTTAGAGAATTGGAGTTCCCACTTTGATACTGCCGTCGGGATCTCCCTCCTATCATTACCTCCTCTTCCTACCATTAACTCAAACATCTCTTTCTCCCGTCACAGTGAACCCTCACTCCACTCAAAAATGTTCAAGTCTGATGCCTGGCTTCTGACTGCTCAGGTAGTCTTGATCCAAACCGGCTTCTCGTGCCTTCTATGAGAGAGACACATCTGGGTGAAGTGGTTCTCAAACCTGATTATCAAAACCACCTGGAGCCCTGGTTCAAACACTGCTTCCTGGGCCCTGCCCCCGGAGTTTCTGGAATGGTGCCTGAGAAGCAGCATTTCTAACAGGTCCTCTGTGGGCGCCGATTCTGCCAGTCAAGGAGAGCCTACTTGAGAACTGCTGGTGTGGTGTGAAGAGCCCACGATTGCGAGCTCAGAAAATCTTGCCTTCATCTAATTTCACAACCACCCTTCTCTAAAACACTAACGCGTTACCTCTGAGCCTTGTTTCTTCATTTATAAAACAAAAAGGGTGGAGCTGGTAAGCTCTTGTTCAGTATTTGTCAATTTTTCTGCCCATTTCAAAAAGAATTTATGGCATGATCACTTCAGTGAAAAAGCCTCATTCCAATGGCTTCTCCTCTAACTACATATTCTTGTCACTTTGAAAATGTTAGGGGTTGGGGGTTAGAAAAACCACATCAGTTATTTATGAACATGAACTACTTACATTCAAATTCTTAGATCCGAGTTTCCCAAATGATGTGTCTGAAGAGTTTACAGGTTGCTGAGATATTGGTTCCTTTGGACCTTGAGGCATCAGAGCCCCCACCCCCGCATAGTTCGTCTTTAAAAGTGTTCCTCGACCCCAGCAAACTCTTCAAATAGTGTGATTTTCTATGTACCGTGAAATGGCAGGGTTTGGAAAGCACTGTTAGGTTAAGTAAAATGACTTTGCTACTTTATATATTGTGCACATCTGACATTCTTCATAGCAACTTAATTCAGAAATGAGCACAGCTATATGATAAAGTCTGAAGATCAGAACAGAAATAAAAATAGTCTAAAAAAGGCAAAAGATCAATTAAACCAGTGGATGGAATGTTGAAAAGATAAATAAGACTGACAAACCTTTAACTAGACTCATCAAGAAAAAGAGGACTCAAATAAATAAAATCAGAAATGAAAGAGAAGTTGAACCACAAAATTAAAACCACAATGAGATATTGCCTCACACCTGTCAGAATGGCCATCATTAGTAAATCAACAAGCAACAAGTGAGGTTGTGGAGAAAAGGGAACCCTAGTCCACTGTCGGTGGGAATGCAGATTGGTGCAGCCGCTGTGGAAAACAAAATGGAATTTCCTCCAACAAATTAAAATGAAACTGCCTTATGACCCAGGGATTCCACTTCTGGAAATAAATTCAAAGAAATCTGAAACACTAATTTGGAAGAATATATACACCTCTATATTCTTTACAGTGTTATTTCCAATAGCCAAGACTAGGCCGCAGCCTCCCTGCCTATCAGTAGATGAGTGGATTAAAAAACAGTGGTACACTTACACCATGGAATACTACTCAGCCATAGAAAAGAAGGAAATCTTACCGTTTGTGACAGTATGGATGGACGTGGTAATATTATGCTAAGTGAAACAAGCCAGTGAGAGAAAGACAAGTATATATTTCACTTCTATGTGGAATTTAAAGAACAAAATAAACAAACAAAATAGAAACAGACTTACAGATACAGAAAACAGACTGATGGCTCTCAGAAGGGAGAGAGTTTGAGGAGCTGGGTGAAAAAGGTGAGGGGATTAAAAAAAACAAATTCAGAGACACAGACAACAGAATAGTGATTATAAGAGGGAGAGAGGGAAGTAAGAGAGGGTAAAGGGGGATAAATGGTGACAGAAAGAGTCTTGCCTTTGGACGGTGAACACACAGTACAATATACAGATGGTATATAATTGTAAATTTGAAACCTATGTAATTTATTAACCAATATCACCTCAATAAATTCAATAAAATTAAAAAGATAAATATTAAAAATTAAACGAAAAGTCCAAAAATGAAAAAAATCTGATTGTAGGATGCTAATTTATTATCTTATTTTATTTTTTAAGGTTTCATTTATTTATTTTTAGAGAGGAAAAGGGAGAGAGAAAGAGAGGGAGAAAAACACCAGAATGCGGTTGCCTCTTGAGCACCCCTTACTGGAGACCTGACCCTCAACCTAGGCATGTGCCCTGGACTGAGAATCAAACCCACAACCCTTTGGTTCACAGGTTGGCATTCAATCCACTGAGCCACACCAGTCAGGGCAAACTTATTATTTTAAATGTTAGCTAAACCACTGCCATCATTCTGGAAATCTTTTATTTTGATATAGAAATTTGATAGGGTATGGAATAGATAATTTGATTTTCCTGTAGCTACCTGGGTAAGAGCTCTTCAGTGTAGCACATCATTTTTGTGGAATTTTCCAGCTGCACGCTAGGCCTTGCATGGAGCATAAAGAGGAACTGAAGCACTGCGATTGACCAGAAGTGGAGGCTCCTGTACATGTGTGCACATGTGCGGTGGCTGTAGTTTGAGGCTAGAGAATAGGGAAGAATGTTGCTAAAGTCCTTGAGTGGGACTTTCAAATCTCCTGAAAGTATAGGCGTTACTATCATCTCCGTCTGCGTCTTCACTGAAATAAATCCCATAGAACTCTGGACAGGGGCTGGATACACTCTCCTGCATTCTCAGATGCTAGAATGGTGCTTGGAACAAGATGGGTGCTCAGAATTTGGCTTGAGTTGCTTGGTAAAGGGCTGACAGGGAGCATGTACTGCCTGGGAACCTATATTATTTACACAGCATATAGAAGGAGCCCTAAAATGGGAAGTGGCACAGAAGAGAAGTGTATCACTCTGCAAACTGAGCCGACATTATATTCACCAGTTCCCCTGCCTCATCAACTTACTAACAACTCATTTTCTAGGCAGTCTAATTCCTGATTGTTTTTAGAAAAACAGTATTCTGTTACCTTTATTACTAATTAGTCTTTCAATGTCACCTTCTTTTTTATACAGTAGATTTCCAAAGCCGTTCCGTTTGCTAAAGCATTGTCTAATTTATTTCCTAAGAAATTGTTTAAAGTGACTTGTGAGCTCCTAAGAGAACTGTTCTCCATTAACAATTGCCTCCTCCACCATGAAAAACTGTGCCAAAACTCTGTGATATTTTATATCAAAGCCAAGACAATATGGCTCCTGCACAACCAGGAAAAAGAAGTAAATTTATAAAAATCTTCCATTTTTGTGGTACTACCAAGCCGACTTTTCACCTCCAGTTAGTCATTTACTTTTAGTAGAGGAAAACAAATGACAACATTGAGGTCAGTTCTTGAGAAAAAAAAAAAAGGCAAAGTTCAGAAGGGGCTTAAGGCTGCCCTAGCTCTGAACTGAAGAAAAAAAAATCACTTCCCTGCAGTTCAGTTCCATTTTATACTTCTCTTTCAAACTTCATTTCTCAATTTATTACTCATTACTGATAATGCTGTTTGATGCTGGTTGGGCAAGATTTTGAAATGGCCAGTCATGCATTATTATTTTTTCTGAAGTTGCTTCTGGCTAAAATGAGCCTGAGATCACTATTCTGTGATGGAAGAATCTTCCAGATTTACATTCCAACAGATATATAATTCATTTCCTTTATGATCTACGTCTGCGTTATGTAAGTTGGCCTTCCCCTACCCCAGAGAGAGACAACCATCAACTTACAATTTCCACTGCAGAGCATTGTCCTGGTTCCCCCTGGACTATTTCTACTGTTATTCTGCTGGGCATTTAAAACAAATGTAGTATACACAAGACAGCTCTTGGCTAATCGTCACTGCCACCAACACCATCATTCCCAAAGCTTCACCTGTCGTCTCATAGTATTCCTTCTGGTCTTTGTCGGTCTACCTTTCAACAGGAGCTCCAGCTCCTCGAAACAGGGATCCTCTTATGGATCGCCTGCATTCATTCCAGTGTCTAATGTGGGACCGAGCCTCACATGGATCTTAAATAAACAACTGTTGAATCATGTTGAATTAAATGAAAATTTTCCGTATTCCCGCTGCTGATCAAGAAAGCCACTGGACCTACCCTTGCTCTCTAGTCAGAAAACTATCATGAAAAAGTAAGATAAAAGATTATTACTTGGAAGGAATGAGTAAAGGGCAATGCAAAATAGTACAAAGATGGGTAATAATAATAATAATCCCTCCCATACACCAAAATAAACTCAAGACGGATAAAAGACTTAAATAAAAGTTGGGACACCATAAAAGTCCTAGAGGAAAACATAGGCAGGACAATTTTAGATATTCTAATGCAGCAATATTTTCACCGATACAACCCCTGGGGCAAGGAATATAAAGGAAAGAATAAACAAATGGGACTATATCAAACTAAAAATCTTCTGCATGGCTAAAGAAAACATCAGCAAGATGGAAAGATATATTTGCCAATGACACCTCAAGCAAGGGTTTGATCTCCAAAATATATGAAGAACTCACAGGACTCCACATCAGGAAAACAAACAATCCCATTAAAAAATGGGCAAAGGACCTGAATAGACACTTCTCCAAGGAGGGCGTACAGAGGGTCCATAGACACGTGAAAAAATGCTCAGCATCATTTGCCATTAGAGAGATTGCAAATTAAAACCACAATGAGATACCACTTCACACTGATCAGAATGGCCATCATAAACAAATCAACAAACAACAAGTGCTGGCGAGGTTGTGGAGAAAAGAGAAGCCTAGCACACTGTTGGTGGGATTGCAGACTGGTACAACCACTATGGAAAACAGTATGGAACTTCCTCAGAAAACTAAAGATGGAACTGCCTTTCAATCCAGAGATCCCATTGCTGGGACTGTAACCTAAGAACCCTGAATCACCATCATAGATTCAGAAGAACCTATGCACCCCGATGTTCATAGCAGCATTATCTACAATAGCCAAGTGCTGGAAACTGCCTGAGTGCCCATCAGTAAAAGAGTGAATCAAAAAACTCTGATACATTTACACAATGAAATACTATGCAGCAGAAAGAAAGAAGGAACTCCTCACCTTTCGGGACAGCACGGATGGAACTGGAGAGCATTATGCTGAGTGAAATAAGCCAGGCGGTGAAAGACAAATACCATATGATCTCACCTATAAGTGGAACCTAATTAACAAAACAAACAAATGAGCAAAATAGAACCAGAGACTTGGAAATAAAGCACAAACTGACAGTGACCAGAGGGGAGGGGTGAGGGGGATAACAGGGAAAGAAGAGAAAGGGGAAGCAAAAGAACTTGAATAGAGGACTCAGGGGCATGGTCAATGGGGGAGATTGACTGGGGGAGTCGGGGTGTTGGGGTAGGGGAGAGCAACGGTGAAAAAAGTGGGACAGCTGTAGCTGAACAACAGTAACAAAAAAATAATGATTCCCCCATAACCTAGTCCTAGCTCTGCTACAGAAAGGGGATGTTTGGTAAATATTTGGCAAAAGTTACAATACAAACAGCATGATGTGATTGTCACATGTACCAGCAGCACACAACAAAACAGCTTAGAAATAGTTTTAAGCCTGAAGTTCTAACAGAAAGCTCTGTGTTTATTTCATATTATTTCTTTGATTTCTTGATTAGTAAGCTTGGGTATAAATAATGAAAAGTACTTCTCCAAGGCCATGACTAATTCCTAACTATGAACTCAGTGCTCAGGAACTCGCTTTTGCTGCGTTCCCTTCCCCAGTGTGAGCCTTGTGAGTGTCAGGTGCAGGAAGTAAGACAGAGAACAGAGGTCAGCTGTGAGCTTCAGTGCGTCACGTGGGCCTCCCGGAGAACTGCCCACTTGGCCCCACGAGCTACAACCGGGACCTCATATTGCTCTGTCTGGTGGCTTGGTGAGCCTCTGGTTTTTAAAAACTACTTTTGCTCTCTTCTTTTTTAATAGTTATATTATAAAAATCTTTCATTTCATACATCTTTCCCATCCTTTTCAGTGTCTGGTAGAATAACTAGCATCTTAATAAATAATTATTGAATTTAATAATTGATTTGAATTTAATCAATTTCAATCAGATCAATTTAAATTGATCAAGCGATCAATTGATTTAAATTGATTGAATCAATGTAATCAATGTTGATTTGAATTTAAAATTTAAAAGAAAATTTAAAATACTGTTTTTTTTTCCAGGATGACAGTTTTACATAATATCTATGGAATAATACTATTATTGAGTAACTTTCATGTATTACAAATTATACAATATTATCGTAGTTTAACCCAAATTGGGCAGTTGCATGCAAGCACAGTCTGGCCATGACTGTTTTCTGTGACATATTTGTCTTACAGCTTTTATGTAAAGGGAGTGTGGAAAAGCATTAACTGCATGAAAAAAAGTATACAAATTTTTTTGTTGTGTAAAAATGTTGATAGGACATATGGGATCCTTTTTTGCTGTTATCTTGGCTTTTGAAAAAGTAAATTTAATTTCCAAATAAGTTTGTGAAAGTTACATGGCATGTGCTATATATTGTCCTAGAGATAGCCTTACCTGTAGAATTGGTCTAGTAATGTTACCAAGCAGAAGTGGGGTTGGCTGCCCACTGCCACCCGTAGGCAAGTTCCAGAAGCAGAGGTGTGGTGAGAAAATAAAAGGGGTCTTTTACTCAAAAGCTGCACAATCTGGGAGGATGGCAGCCTCCTGCCTCAGAGCCCAGCCCTTCCAGCACACTCAGGAGAACCCAGCCACCCTCTGCCAGACTAGCCCAAGGCCGTACTCGGAGTTCCTTCTCCATTCACGAATATGGTCCTTCAGGAACTGCCTCTGGCTACAGCACGATCCTTCAAGTGACTTAGCTTGTTCCCGGATGCAGTCCAGCTTTAGGCTTCTTCCTAGAGTCTGCATGGGTGGCCTTTTTCACCATTTGCCAAGTGGTTTCCAGGACCAAAAATGTCCTACAAGCCCTGCCTCACCCATGCCTGAGGTGGGCCCACGGGGAAGTGCACGTTTCTCCATTCCCTTGGTTTAAATCTCCAGGCCCACACGTCTGTGGGTTGTGGGAGGGTCCAGCCCTACAGGCAATGCTGTCCTGTCCCCAGGCTAGATTGACAGGACAGTACCTCCTTCTGCCACCATGTTGACTTTTTCCTCAGGTGCTACAGAGGTCCTCTGGCCCCACCTTCAATGGAAGCGGGTTGGAGGGCTTCTACCTTTGCCCATCACTCGCTAGCCTTGCGCATGCTCTGTGCAAGGGACTCCTCCTGTGGCGTCCTTGCCTGGGGGTGGAACATCTGTCATCAAGCGCCAGCTAGCTAGTTTATCTTGGCAATGCAGCTTCAGCTGTGCTGCCTGGGGCGTTTCCTGTGGCCCCTCCCTGGCCCCATGGTCTTGCCAGGCCTTTGGGCCAGTTATACCTGTATCAATAACGTGTTAATGTATCGGCACCATGCTACCTTCATTTTAAGGGATACTGTCTAATAGAAAATTTTCATCCTTTGTGATTGAGATTTTCTTCTCCTGAAGATGGTATTTTGATGCTACTCTGAGTCACTGCCCTTAGGTAAATACAAATGTAAAGAAACTACTAACAGGAAATAAAATTATGTCCATACGAAAGGTGTTTTTATCTAAATGACAAAAATTGTATTATAAAGATGGTAGTGTTAGTTTCCTAAGGCTAAGTTCTCCCTCTTGTAATCTCACCAGCCCTTGTTCGACAAGATGAAAATCTAGTGCTTTTGTTTTATGATACGTACATAAATATCCCTTCAATCCACTTACAGACCACTGTTGTAAGACAGCCATTGTGACTAGAAGTTTTGAGATTGTTTGTCAAAACTGAGCGAGGAGCAGGCACACTTTGCTGTGCTCACAGGTCTGATGAGCTGCCAGTTTTCATGTACAGCAGAGCCACAAGCAGTTTTCCAAAGCGCGGTCTGAGACTCATCTGTGAAGCTTGTAAATTATGCCGATGTCCAGGCCCCACACAGAACAGCACAAAGGGAGCTTCCAGGTATAGGGCCTAGACATCTGCAGCGAAACAGGTGCCCCGAGTGATCATTCTGCTCACCAGGTTTGAGAGCCACTGATTGTAGGCTCACATTTAATAAGTTAAAATATGCAACTCATCTTCTGTCAAGAAAAAAAAGGATGAACTTGGTAAAACTTCTCTTGGTTTTATATTTTAATACATCTCCACTCAGTGGGTGTCATTTCCTGTTCCCTTCCTCTTCTCTTTCCTCTTGCTGAGTCTCACTAAATCTTAGAGCTATGTGTAATTAAAATTTTTTGATTCCAAGCAACAGAATCTAACTCTGAATGAGTTAAGCTAAAATAATAAGTATTGCCATCTATGAGGGTAGCTCATACATCAAAAGATTACAAATCTGAAGATCCGGATAAGAATGAGAGCAGCTCCAGGCTTGTAGAGCAGGAAGAACTCACCATATCCAGTTACTGTGTCATTTTATTCAAATTTCAAATTAATTTCAAAAGCATAGGCTTTGCCCAACATGGTCACATGCCCATAGCTTGGTCAGAAGAGGGAATATAACTTAGGGGCACTTTCCATGACTATATCCAATAGTGACTGATGCAAAGTAGCAGTAGGGTTACAAGAATGGAGGAGGATTTCTGTGCTGTCAAAAATAACAGATTCACCACAATGCTGAACACTTGAGAATGCAGAATGCAAAGCTCCGATTTTGTTCAGAAGTCAACTTTTTCCTGAGAGTCAAACAATAATGATTCCACACGTAGTAGCTCTGAGTCACTGCTATTAGGTGTTGGTGGAATAATAATGAAGTTACTAGAGGTCAGGGGTAACAAGTTAAGGCCAACTGTAGGTGGGCTAGTTTAGATAGGATGTATTTACAAGTAGAATAGAACCTCTCTAATCAAGACCAACTAGGACAGAGCCTGTTTATATAAATAGAAAGTCTGAATCAGATACCTTTTTATTAAAGTGAACTATTGTTTCTGTTAACTAAGAATAGCACGGTAAAAATCCCTTTGCTTGCTGGCTGTTCTTATGGGTCCTGCCTAAAGGAATAGGCAGGGGGCTTGCCATTTGCACAGTTGTTGGAATCATATTTCCTGATTACAAATTCTTCTCCTTAAGTAGGTACGTAGTCTCTCTGAAATTATATTCTGCTGTATTATATTACATACATTACATTATTTATTTGAACAGACCCTATCATATCAACCAACATTTACTGAGCACCTAATACATGCCAACTCTCCTGGGGTTAAAAGATTGTTCCTGCACTGAGGGTGCTCATATTCATTTTCAGGGAGTACCTGTCTTCAGAGATCATGGAAATGTGAACTTGAGCCTGACTTTATATTTCCTTATCACAAGTTACGTGATTTGTCTTCTTAAACTTCTCTTTGCACGAGTCATGCTCCAGCCCCCATTTATCCACCAAATAAGTGTTGACTCATTCTTCATGTCTGTGATCAGAAGACTCTCTGGGTAGAGTTTTCTCTGGTTTCTAAAACTTAAGCCTCCTGTGACCGTTTATGCCAATATTTCCATCCCATAATTGCTTGTCTGCCTTGTTCCCCACTAGACCTTTTCTTCTTTGTCTTCTGGGAGCCTAGAACCTCTTTAGATCATGTCTTACATCTGGTTTCAACGATCATTTATATTCTGAAAGTGCTCAAAGCTGTGTCTACAGCTCAGAAATGTTTGTTGGTTTCTGGATTTACACAGTCTGCTGCACACATAGAATTTCCGAATCTGATCTCATTGATCTTAAACTCACTTCTTTCCTCCTCATGGAATTCTCAGTCTGGGTGAAAGGTAATGCCCTCTACCTAGTGTTACAAGGCAGAAACCAGGAATACTCTGTGACTCCTCCCCTCTCTGTCCTTCCGCATTCAGTAAGAATTTCTTCACCTTAATTTCTTTCTTCTCTTCTCACTCTTCTATGACCCAGCCTTTGCTCAGGCCAGCCTGATTTTTGTCAGGAGCATTTCAGTAACTTCTAAATTAGAGTTACTTGTCCCTTGTCTAGCCCCTTCTTATCTATCTTCCAATATAAAACTAAACCTGTTTCTCTTCCCTCTTTTTAAAAATACTCCAAAAGCTCCTGTAGTATTAAGGATATAGTTCAAGATCTTTCGTATACCACAAAAACTTCCTCATTGCCCACCCTTTCCTATCAGAGTCCAGCTTAGCAACTGACACCTCTCTCTGCCACTCAATTTTGGGGCCTTACCATTGTAGTGAGACAGACTTCCAATTGCCCGAGGCCTTTCTGCTCTAGTTTTTCAACTGACAGTATCAAAAGCTGATGCCTAAGTAAATACACCAACTTCTTTAGTCTCTGGTTAGTAACTCTGAGGCCTCGTCCTGCATCAACTCCCCAGAGTTCCCTGGGGTAGCTGATTTCTATTTATCCACAAAGGTAACAGGCTTGTTCAAGTAGCCTTTGTGGCTGCCTTTCTTTTCTAGCTTATTTTGCCACTGCATTCTCACTGTTTCCTGGGATCACATCATGGATATACCGAATTCTCATTTTTACACCTGATTTTCAGGTAGCCAAATAAAACACCCAAAATGTATCCTTTGTTTCAGCCAAAATAGAATCACATTTTTAATGTCACATTTTCCCATGTTCCCTCTGCCTAGAATGATTCTATCTCCCACCTCTCTTACCTGGTTAAATTTTACTAATTCCTCAAAATTATACCCAAACACCACCTCTTTAATGGAAGCTTTTCTTAACCTGAATTGTACAGACTATAAGTTTTACATCGGCATACCTGAGCACACCTGTATCATGGCAAACACCTTCATCCTGAATTTGTTTGTTCGACTTCTCTAGAGGACTGTGGTCTCCTTAATGGCAGAGACCGAGATATATCCGAATGTTCAGTCCATCCCGAAAAATGTAACGGAAGACAGCATTGATTAAGCTCCCTAAGTGTTTGCTTGAACGAATAGTTTTTATTGAACAAATTTATGAATGAACGTGTATATAAAAAATGAAACCAACAAGGGCAAATTTAATTAGAGAAAAGAAAGTCATTTTCTAAGTAAAAATTTATACAATTAATTCCAAATTTCAGAAGAGATCATTTTGATTTATTTGCACTGTTGTTCTCCCCAGTGTAAGTGTAATAAGAATAATAATAAAACTAACATGTATTAAACAATTGTTGTTTCCCAGACATTGTGTAAACACATTAAAAACAGTGTACATCTAATCTTCCCATTGTTACCTAACGGAGGTGGAGTTTGGCTGCCTGCTGCCACCAAAATGCAAACTCTAGAGGCAGAGGCTGGAGAGAAAGGAAAGAGGTTTTTATTCAGATGCTGAACAAGCTGGGAGAATGGGGAGCTCCCTGTCTCCAAGTTTACCTCCTGCACAAAACACAGACAAAATCCATCTGCCCTCAGCAAGACCTAAACCAAGGGCGGTGCCCAGAATTCCTGCATAATTTTAAAGTACTATCCTTTGGAGCCAGAAGTGGCTACTAAGGAGTCATCCAGGTAGCTTCACTTGTCCCCACCTGCTGTCTGGCTTCAGGTTCCATCTTGGAGGCTGTGTGTGGGGCTGGCACCATCATTGGCCATGTATGTGACTTCTAGGGCCAAAAAGGTCCCATGCTCCTGGTTGGAGAGCTTGAATGCACTGGTGAATACTCCACCAGGTTGATGAGAGAGAGAGACAGAGACAGAGAGACAAAAAGAGAGAGAGACTCACTCCTGGAGGCTGTGGACGACATGACTGCTAAGGTCAAGTAGCTAATGGAGAGGATAGGCCAGTGAACCATCTGAGCGCATGTCCTATGCAGTAAACAAAGAACAAGAGATAGAGTTTCTTGGTTCCTTTGGGTTTGTATTAATTTTGGATGTGGGATGGACCATGTGCTTTCTTGGAATGACCAATTAACTTCCTAAACTTTCCCTTGCTGAGGGAGTCTTCTGGGGGAGTGGTGGGACATTGCAGCAAGGAGCAGGACCTCTGCACAGGATGTGGAGTGTTTGCAGGGCACAAGCTTGGTTCAATGCAGCCTCACATCCCACCGAAGTGTTACAAAATTCAATGTCTTTGCCATGGCTCCAGACAGGTAGGGAAGGTATTGTCTGGCTACACCCTATACCTTTAGTGCTAGAACCTAGCTTGGTGGAGAAGCGACTGCCAGGTTCCATTCCAATGGCCCAGCTCCATGGCTCCTGGAGGCCCCTCCTATTCTCTGCCTTCAGTCCACTCCCAGCACCCTGGAGAGTTTGTCTCTCACTATCACCATTGCATAGGACATTATGGTATTATATTATATTATACCTATTATTATTTATTAGGTAGAGTTTATTTTTACTATGGCTTTATTATTTTTATTACTATTGTTATTGTTAGTTCCATATTACAGAGTGAATATTGCTCATGGAGGATATCTTAAAGTAGTTTCTTTTCGTAAGTTCTTGAGCCTCTGAAATCCCCGTGCTTATCAAGTAGGTGCAGAATAATAAATGATGGGTTTGTTTAGAACTTCCCTCTCTGCCCAAGGGTGCAGGACCAGCACAAAGGGTTAATGATTGCCGGAGGCAAGCTTCTTGCCTCACACTGGTTAATAATTCAGCATATCCATTGTACTCCTGTTTTGACATAGCCTAGAATGTCTTAAACCTGTTTCAGAGTTATATTTCCAAACACACTGAAATTTTGGGTTCACTAAAAAGTGGTGAAAGTTGGTTTTTCAACAAATACATTTTGAGCCTTTTTTGGATATATTACACAATGTTAACTTCTGGGGATACAGATTCGACTAACTCAGGATTCCATTATTGATATGTAATAGCTTCTCTTGAGTAATAATTGACTTTGCAGCTTTGGAATCAATGACCAAAATATACTATCTAAGTCTTTCTACTGTGTGTAGAATTAAAAGTAGATTAACTTGTCTTTGAGAATTTTTGTATTTATTTAGAGTTTTCTGCTAAGAAACTCCAAATGCTTTATAGATAACATTTATCATGACATGACTACTCAATCTGTGTCAAAACTGAACTAAGTAATGTTTTGCTTTTATGTATGTATTATTTATTGTCTTATTAAAAAGAATTTTTTCTTTACTCTTCTAGTTTTCTGTCTATAAGAGTAAGTTTTTAAAGGAAAGGAACTATCTCTTATCTAGTTTTATAACGCCAGGACCTGCTATGGCTCGCTTACCTCAAAAGCATGCTATGAATTTTTCTGCAATAATGAGACAAATTTTTTCTATAAGACATTTAATATAGTAGTGCTTTTAAGCATGAAAAACTGGGAATAATTTCACAGAGTGATTATATATGAATTTGATGAATAAATGCATTTTAGTTTAAGTCTTTTTTTAAATTTTATTTTAATCGTTGTTCAAGTACAGTTTTCTGTCTTTTACTCCCGTCCCAGTCCACCCCTGAAGTGCTCCCCACCTCCCTCCCATTTCCACCCCCCTTAGTTTTTGTCCATGTGTCCTTTATACTTGTTCCTGTAATCCCTTCCCCTTTTCCCCCTGAAATTCCCTCCCCTCTCCCCTCTGGTTAGTTTAAGTCTTAAGAACAAATCTGTACCTGCTCACCTCCCCACCCCAATATCTTTCCTTCCAGGCATAATTTGAAGTCAGTGATAAATTCCAGCTCATAATACTAATCTGACTGTAACATCCTGTCTGCCTCATTCACTAGCTTTCCAACAATAATCTGAAACAGTCAGCATGTAGTAATCAGGAAACCTTCGCTGGCACGCTTCCAAGGTCTAGCCATCTTTCATGAGCCTTACTGCTGTTAACTCACATTGACTTAGGCTGGGAATGAAAATTCCACAATATTTTATGGCAGGTCTACAATTTACAAAAAAGCTGTGTTTCCAAGTCTGTTTCAACATCAGTGTCTGCAATTTAAAGAACATTTTCACGAATTCCAAATTAGCCAACCAAATTCTTTTGTAAACTTCATTTAAAAGTGGCTGAACCACCTGGCGGGGTCTCTCAGTTAGTTACAATGCCTTCCTGACATGCCAAGGGTGCAGGTTCCACCTCCAATCAGAGCGCGCTCAAGAGTCGGCCAATGAATGCGTAAATAAATGAAAGAACAAAATCAATGTTGCTTTCTCTCCCTCTCTCTATCTCTCTCTCAAATCAGTAAATAAAATATTTTGAAAGTAGCTGAGTCATAATGCTAACAGTTTTATTCAAAGTCTTGGACTCCGGGTCCTGGAAATGTGGCATGAAAATGCCACAACTTCCTGACGGGCTTGTCAGGAAGAAACGTCCACCCCTGAATAGACCAGTGCAGCAAAGGCCACCGTCTCCGCGAATCCCGTGCACCGAAAAGTGCACAGAACATATCGGGCACAGACACGACATTGCTTCTAAGTCACATGGACCTTTGCTGACCTTATGGCAGGATAAAAGAGGAGAGTTGCTTTGCTGTACTTTTTAAAGATTTTATTTATTTTATTTTTAGAGAGAGAGGCAGGAGGGGAGAAAGAGAAGGAGAGAAACACTGATGGGAGAGAAACATTAATCAGTTGTCTCTTGTATGTTCCCCAGCCGGGGGATCAAGGCACATGCCCTGACCAGGAATCGAACTGGCAACATTTTGGAAAGTGGACAATGCCCAACCAACTAAGCCACATTGGTCAGGGCAAGAGAGTTTCTTTACTCATTTCTTGACTTTAGCGTTCTTTACACATTCCTGCCAGCTTTTCCTGAAAAGAGCCAGACAGTCAATATTTCATGCTCTTTGGGTCATACAGTCTCTCTATCATGAGTATTCAAATCTGCTGTTATAGAGTGAACGCAGCCATTGATGATATAGAAACATGGCTGTGTTACAATAAAACTTTATTAACAAATAGTGAAATGAATTTTATATAATTTTCATATCTCACAAGTATTATTCTTTTTTTGTTTTTGTTTTTTTTCCCCAGCCATTTAAAAATGTTGAAACAGCCCTGGCTGGTGTAGCTCAGTGGATTGAGCGCGGACCTGCAAACCAAACAACCACAGTTCGATTCCTAGTCAGGGCACATGCCTGGGTTGCAGGCCAGTTCCTAGCAGGGGACACATGAGAGGCAACCATACACTGATATTTCTCTCCCTCTCTCCTTCCCTTCCCCTCTAAAGATAAATAAATAAAATATTTTTAAAAAATGTTGAAACATTTATAGCTGTGCTTTACAATGACAGACGGAAGGCTGGATTTGGCCCATGGGCCATAGATTGCCAGCCCTGCTTTAAAACAACCCAAGTTTAAGGTCAAATTTGATAAAATCTTTTTCTGCCTCCCCTTCCATCTGCCTCACGTGCCAGGTACTCCCATTCGCCTGTAAACCCCCTTTACAGCCTCCCTCACAAGGCAGCCCTACGCCAGAGCAGCCCATGCTCTGACGAGTCTGGCTTCTTTCTTTCTGCCTCCCCAGTTCCCGGGTATGGTGTTCCAGCTAGCTCTTACAAAACATTAAGTGTGATTCACTAAGAAGTTCTGTTGCCAGCATTATCTTTTGAAAATGCAAATCTGGACCTGTCACTCTAGTCCAATGTTTTCATATCTTTCCTTTGACTAAGAGTCGGAATCCACAGAAAGTAGGCCACCAAGAAGAGTGAACCCTAATGTGCAAAATGGACTTGGGGTCGTGATATGTCAGAGTGGGTTCATCTGCTGTCACAAAGGAAACACTCTGGTGTGGGGCGTAGATAATCAGAGGACAAGGGGTGTGGGGAATCTTTGTACGTTGTACTCATTAGGTTCGTAGTTTTGCTGTGAACCTACAATTGCTCTAAAAAATAAAATCTATTTTAAAAAAGAAAAATAAAGAAAACACCATTTTAATCTTTTTAAATGTAGGTATTGGGCCCTTTGCAATCTGGCTGTCATGTACCCACTTTGTTCCCTATCAGCTCTGTGATTCCCAACCTGCACTGCAGACGAGGGCCAGACCACGTATTTCATCATTGCTAAGCAGGGATCTTTCCTGACCTCTTGCCCTCAGGCAGACCGGTCTCTCTGCATGAAATGCTTTGAGGCTTCTTCTGTGATTGTGAAAATTCAGCGGACTCTCCAAAGGTCCAGCTGCAAAGTCACATTCAAAGCCTTTGCTGATACCTTGTGAGATCACTGAAAAAATTACATTATGTTTATTAAAACATTGTAGACTCATTTTCATTGAAAAGGTTATAAGTTAATTTTAACTGGATATAAAAGAGGTGTTCATAAGCTGGAACTTGTGATGCCTTTAAGAAGCCCCCACTCCGTCCAAAAAAACCCAAACTAACCAGAAGTGGTCCTTGCTTTTGTGAAACACTCCCACTTACTCCTCTGCATTATTTACACTCTGGTCTCTTTGGATATTATTTCTGTATTATTCAGCCCTCAATACTTCACATCATGTTTGGTTCTCAATAAATATTGGCTGCATGTCAACAGAGGAAAGAGACCAAGAGTTTTAAGATGCTGGGGTGAGAAACAGATACCAAGTGGAGGTGAACTAACATGAAAGGACTCAGTTGACTACTGATATGCAAAGTTCTTATGCTGGGGGAAAAAGATGGATTCAATAGTATAGGGAGGCATTCAGTTTAAAAAGAGCCAGTTGAATTCATATTTCTTGAGGTCCCTTCAGGTATCAGCACGGATTTATTAGTCAAGTTACTTTGATCGGCTTTCCAAGCTGAGGGAGCTCAGATGTCAGGAAGAAAGGGGGAGCAGGACATTAGCTTAGGGGGGTAAACAGCAGGCAAGAGCAAAATCTGAGTAAGAAAAATTGCTGAAAATAATTTCCCACTGGGTAAATTTACCTAACTGAGGGTGAAAACATTCTAAACCCCAGGATCTCTGGGTCTTTGAAACATGGAAATAAAGCCTCCCTTTTTGTTGATTTTAAATGAAAATGAATGCTAGTAAGGCAATAATTTTTTTTTTTTGAAAACAGTTCTTGTGATATGAGATGCCCTGCAAAAATGTGGGGGTGAGGTCAGAAAACCCTGAAGCAAATTTTGATTAGTTTAACTTTTAGCATGTCACTTTAACTTTAGATTCTTCCTGGGTCTCCTTTGCGTTGACTTCTCAAAGGCAAAATCCATTCTGTTTTCATGCTGGATTACCGATTGTGTGAAGACATACTATTTTGAAAGAATCCAGAGCCTGAACGAAATTGGAACTGTAATGGGATCTAGGGCATTATCAGGAACATTTGAATAGCTTTTCTTAAGCAGACCTGCCACATAGTTTAAATAAATTCCTGCTGGAGGTATTGCATGATCTTTTGGGTTAAGTGCACTACAATTCAGTCAAGTATTCTGTGCCGATACACATATTTTTAAGTAAATAGAAGCAGCGAGGGCAGATTCCCGCAGTGGCCAACGTGGCCCACTTTTGAATTCTTGGCAGCTGAAGATTGTGTGATAAGTATCTTCAGGCCCAAGTTACAGATTCAAAGGTTTTTTTTCAATGAGGGTGGAAAACAGACACAGGGGTTTATCTCCCATCGGATGGCTCAGCTGCTATCTGCAGGGCCAGTGGAGTCAATGGAGATTAAGAAAAAGGCAGGTATTTAGATAAAGAAGAGTTTATCAGAACAGGAGTCATCAGCATTGGATGTTCAGTCCAGTGTTTACAAATCCAAGAAGAACCAGTTTGATCTGCCTTTCCCAGGATGACGAAGTAGTCTGTTGAGAGAGCTGTTGCGACATTTTGTGGGTCAAAGGTCACAAGGAAAACTTTACGATTTATTCATTAAGACAATTAAATTTCATTTGATCAAATCACCTTTGTTTCCTTTTAAAATAAATCCCTATTCCTGGTTTTTATTTATTTTCATGGTGGTTGTTTCTCTTGTGACGTAACTTTACACAGGGTTTTGAAAAGTGACACTTAGTTTCAGTCACAGTTTTTTAAAAAAGTGAATATATAAGGAAAATGATAAGAAAACTGTAGATTCTCTATACCTGAGAACATAGACAGTTTAAGATTTTGCCTGGCTCTTCCTTTTCCTTAACAATGCACCTGTATAATTTTGACACGATAATTTATATAGTCATGTCAGCTTTATTGTATTTTGATCACATTACTTCATATATCTCAATAGTGTCCACATTTTAATTTTTTAAGTTGCCTTGTAATCCAGAGAAATAATGCAATATAGTTTGTTAAAAATGTTTCTGATTGCAGGTTCAGTTTTTACAAAAATTAACAGGTGAGCAGAACTAACAATAAGCATAATTCTGTGTATGTTGTATTGCTGAGGGGTCTGTATAACCTGGCACTGTCACAGGAAATATTATTTTTCCTTTGTAAAAAAGTAACTCAGAAGCATAAGATACAGTACAATTATGCTATTGTTGTTTTGATGAATATTCTTGATTTCTGTGGTAATTAACACAGGCTGTAAATTTTAAGAATATACAAAGAAATCATAGGAAGTCATAACACCTCACAGATCTTTAATTTGTTAACGATTATAAGTAGGCCACTAGAGAGAAATTATAAGGGGCCTTCCCCTCACCTTTTTCAAAGAATTGTTTGGCAGGCTGCTCGGGCAGTTACATCCATTGCCAACTTTTTTTTCTTAATGACCAAATACTTATTCTGCGACGGCGTCACTTGCTCTGCATCTCAGGCACGTAGCTCTGCATTATCTGTTACTACGAGGCCATACATATTTATTAGGTTGAGGAGCTTGTGTCTTATAAAAACTATTTATATTTGTTGTGTGGAAGGAAGGAATATAGAGACATTTCATGGCAACTAATAGAGTGAGCTGTCTGAAGTCTTCGTTTTTAAATCTCCCCTGACGACCCAGTAGCAATGACTCCTCCGGGGACTTGGGTGTGCTGCTTCCTCATTCCTGTGCACACGGAATGGCAAATAGTGAATAGCAAGTTTACAGGCAATGTGCTGTTCTAGGCATTTTACTCAAATTAATTATTTAATCTTTCCAGCGACACGGAGGCGAGCGTGCTATTAATAGTGAGGACAGTGAGGTACAGAGAGGTCGAGTATTCACTCAAGGTCCCTGCTGGCAAGGGTGAGGCCAGGATGCCTACTCTTGCTCTGAAGCCCCCGTTCCCTCCACTGGGCTTTCCCCACCTGGCCAGAGTCCTACAGGCGAGGCCAAGAAACGGTGACACACAGCACATCATGCTGTCTTTCAGCATGAAGGAAGAAGGAGAGGTAATGAAAGATTAACATCATCTTGCCATGGAAAAGTGGACAACAACGTGGGGAGGTGGTCGGTGCTTGTGCTTTTCTCCTGTGTTATAGCTTATGCTGGCCCTGCCTGGAATCTCATTACATCATCTTCAAAAACTTCTCTGAAAATATGTCTTCATGGGAATATTATGGTTACCTTATACTTGGAAACTTGCATACTTATGGCACTACATAGTTTTGTAATTTCTTAAGCTATGTTCCAAATTCCTTTGAGAAGGGGGATCACTGGTTATAAGGTGACTTCAAAGGCAGCCATCTGACAGATCTTCAGATACGAGGGAATATGGGTGAGTTATCTGCAGCAGGAGAGGGCAGAGGAGGAGGGAGAGGAATCTGGAGCTAGAGGCCACGGGGGGTGGGGGGGCTAGTGCAGGCTGGGAAGTCTGTCTAACAGGTAGATTCCAGGAACACAGGGGCATGAAGCGTTATGAAGTGAAAAGCATATGGAATTCAGGGCCAGGAGGCCTGGACCTGAGTACTGGCACTACAAATGCGAGCTGGTGTGAGTTATTTAACCTCTCAAATTTCTGGGTTTCTTTAAGGCTCTTAGGATTAAATAGGATAACAGATGTCAATATGCTCTCTGAACTGTTACTTGCTAAATGTATTTGAGTTGATAAAAAGAAAGATGGACAGTGGGCACTGAATTAGACAATGTAAGTCTGAATCTCTGATGTTCTGTGTGGTGGTCAAGTGCTCTGATAACTAATCCAGACCTGCGGAAGAGCTGGACTCTTCGATCTCAAGGACTTCAGTGAGCCCTTTTCAGATCTCTAGCCACTGGACTGGGGAGGAGGCTGAAAACCCCAGTTTTAAATGTATTAAGATAATGGGCAATACTTCAGTTATTTAAATAGGGAGAAACAAAGCCAGTATTCAGCTCCTGGGTCATAATATTATCTGGGAGAACAGCAGGGAGTCCTCATGTCTGTGTCCCAATATTTGGGCTAACGTGCCTTCAATCCTTTTGACTATGAGGGTGAATTGAGTGCCCAAACAGGGCTCTCACCACGGGATACCAGGACTGCCAAGTGTGTGAACCTGATATTACTCTTCCAAACGAATGGACCACACATGATTCTTAGATTACAGAAATGCACACAGCTTCAAGGAGGTGGAAAATGAGGACTCAAAGGTTTTTACCCAGAGTGTCTGGAGCCACAGATACCTTATTTACACAAGTTGCAAGGTAAGGGCCAAAGGTGAGAAAGAAAGGGGTTGGGAGAAGAGCAATATTCTGGAAAAGCAGAATCCCGGTTGGGTAGTCATGAAGTCGTGTTGACATTGTAGACCTGCAACATAGAAGCATAATTAAGACCAGAGGAGCAAGTTTGAGAAACTGTTCAGCTTGGAAGCAAGGTATTTGCTTCCAAGCCTTTAGAAAGTGTTTAGTTGCCATGCAAAGTACCACAAGCTGGGGGGGTTGGGGGGTGGTTTAAACAACAAAATTTATTGTCTTACAGTCGTGGAGGATAGAAGTCTGAAACCAAGTTATCAGCATGATTGGTTTCTTCTGAGAGGTTTTAAGGGGGAATCTGTTACATTCCTCTTTCCCAGCGTCTGGTACCCCGTGTTCTTTGTAGATTGTGTTTGTGTTTGTGTCTAGAGCTGCCCCTTTTATAAGGACACAGTCATGTTTTGTAAGTCACAGTCATGATCTGCTCAAATAACCTCATCTAACTCGATCATTCGCACAGATTCGATTTTCAAACAAGATCACGTTCACAGGTGCGGAGAAGAAACGTATAACAACAGAGAGAAGAAACGGTTTCTGGAGAGTGTAGAATGAGCCAAGAAGGAGAGTGAACTAGGCCCTTGGAGGTGTGAGCAGGAGGAAGGGCACAGAAAACCAAAGAAGGCACTATAATTATCTCAAGGAAGCAAGAGAAGAACCAGGGTAAGGAGTTTCCCAGAGGATCTGACGTGACAGAGAAGTTTGGCAGTAGAATGAGGAGGAGCAAAGATAACTGGATTTGGTAACGAGGAGGCTACTGATGTCCACCGTAAGAGGTGTCTATGAACGACAGGGTATTCCCGCAGCTAACCTCATGGGCTATGTTTTAGTCCGTTCAGGCCGCTGTGACAAAGTATCATAGACTAAGTGGCTTATAAATAACAACTATTTATTTCTCAAGTTCTGGAGGCTGAAAGTTTGAGATCAGCCTGACTGATAGGGTGAGATTCCTCTTCCCAGTTATAGACTGCTGAATTCTTATTATATCCTCACCTGGAGGAGAGAA
>PVKM010017215.1:0-26098 GCA_004027735.1 Carollia perspicillata
CATGTAAATCCAAACATATTTAGAGTAATGTTGATTTGCTTGTAAAACAAAAAGTCTTTTTGATCTAATTTATTTATTTTTAGAGAGTGTGGAAGGGAGGAAGAAAGAGAAGGAGAGAAACATCAATGTGTGAGGGATATATTGGCTGGTTGCCTCTCACACACCCCCAACTGGGGACCTGGCCCAAAACCCAGGCATGTGTCCTGACTGGGAATTGAACCAGGGACCTATTGGTTCACAGACTGATACTCAATCCACTGAGCCACACCAGCCAAGACAAAATTTTTTATGTTTTAAAAAAACATGAGGGAAATGATTCCAGTAATGTCAATTTGTTAAAATTTCAGATATCACTTTAATATCAAGATTGCTTGGAAAATAAAACAAAGAATCATAACACTGAAATATATTTCAACAAAATGTAATAGAAAAATGTAATAAAAAAAGAAATTACTACACTTATTCTGGTGGAAATATTTTCAGGAAAAGAAAGAATGAACCTAAGTGTGAGTTCAGGTACAAAGCAGTTTTGCAGATCTGTGACTTTTTATAATAGTAATATGTATAGTAATTACGTATACATAATAGTAATTATGTATTCCAAGTTTTCTTTTTTAATGTTTCCTTCAGACTTATGCTAACCCTAAGAGAAAAAAATGGAGGCAAAGGAATTTTAGATTTCCTGTTCAACCTCTGATCAGTTGGTCTCTCCTTCTCTACCTCCTCCTCCTTTGAGATTTATCAAGTGCTCAGTGACAAATATGGTGTAAGTGTGAATTGTCTCCAAAGAAAAGGAAGAGAGAACTTCTACACCTGTGAGGTAGTTATTGAAGTTTACTTAAAAGAATCTTCTTTTGATTGCTTTAGTTGCTAGCATTTAAGTATATCTCATGCAGAAGCCTAAATGTGACATATAAAAATCATTTCTACTTGTCATTTTGATGTACTCTTTGGAATAAATAGTTTTAGGGAAAATTTTGCCTGATCTTTACCAACAGCTCCATATTCAGACAAAGAGAATTTTATAGAAGTTCTGACACAAGGAATTTTCAGCTCCTTTTGTTCACTATCTCAATGAATGTTCTTCAGTAATGGGGCTGACTTCAAGTATACATGGCCAACATTATCACAGCAGCTGGGGAGGAATGGGATCATTAAGAACTCTCTAGAGAAATAACAAGTTCTTATATATTACATCAAAAAAAAAAAACAGAAACAGATACTAGAGAACAGAAAGCTAAAAGGAGAAATAATTTGCAAGAATCTGCAGTATCCTAGGTATCAAATATGATAAAAATTAGCTGTTTCAACTGTTTGTTTTTATATCTCAAATCGGATATTTTAGACTAAAAAATTAAAATTTCATTAAAACTCAAGAAAGAAATAAAATAGTAAGAAAACTTTTCTGAATGTCAAAGTTGATTTAATGGAAATGGATTAACCAAAAACTGAAGAGAATCCCTTTACTTGAAGAATAATTTGAAAAGGGAAGGGAGCAGAAGGGAAGGAAAGAAACAACTACCAATTTTCATTACATCTATGCCTTTGTCCCCAAATGAATGACCTTGGTGGGCTATAGGACCCCTTTATCTTTTGCAATTCACTGGGCTGACAAATCAGACAAAATGTAAATGTTCCAATAGATGCCAACATATCACTCAGCAACACAGTCATCTTTTCTGATTGACTTTCCCCAGTGGTCAGCAAGCCACTTATGGAAAGTTTCAGTGCTCTGACAGGCCTCTGGAGGAGGTATTTGGGATCAGGGAGGGTTTTCAGTGCCTACCTTCAACCAAGTCTTTGTGATAATAACAAATGTTATTCACACTCTGCTGAGTATTCATCTTGCCAGCAGTCCACTTCAGGCTGAAGTTTGACTTCACTATAGGAAAGGGCTCAAGTCCTTTCTTCCATCCCCTACCAATCTCTAAACTTCTGGGGTCCTGGACATATTCTAGGCCTCCACTGTGTCACCTCAAAGACTAGCTGACCCACTTTCCAGATAGAACCAACATCATCTTCTATCTGATGCATACATCATGAACAGAAGGCTGAGGAAATGAGAAGCTGTGTGCCCACTGGGAGAGGAGTTAAGCTGCCAGCACGGGGTGCACAGCGAGATCACAGAGGCACAACATAATTCTCCAGAAAGCAGCTTTGATTAGTGACAGAACGGCCTGTTTCCAGATGAAATTATCCTGGATTTTAAACACAAACAGTAAGATTGAAATCATAAAACTTACCACAAATTTAATTTGACATTTTGATAATTATTGGCACCTGAAAACTAGATATAAAGAGTAAATAAATCATTCACATATTTGACAACAATAGCTATTTCTGGGATCCCCTCAGACAAAGATAGGAAAGAGAAAAAGAAAGTTTGTGAGCTTCTCTCCTGCTTGAAGGGCACAGGGCATTTTCAGTCCTCCTTCCCTAAAAATGATTTAAGGTGTGAACTCAGGGAAGAAGGCTGACTTCCCATAGTACATGGGCTAGAGAACCTTCTGTTAGGCCTCTTGGAAGAAGACAATAGTTAGAAACTCCAGAAAGGCTGATTTCAGTGTTCATTTAGAAGTCAAAACTATCAGGTCAGGTCTCTCTGATGATCGATATACAGAGAGAAGCACTGCCTGGGGGCTTTTTTAGTAAACATAAACTGTGGAAGCAAGTTGCTATTTAGTAAGAGACAGTGGGAAGGACAGCTAGGTATATTAATGAAGCTGGAGAAAGAGCCATATTTTCAGTGTGACATAATAATGATTAGGTATTTTTAAAATTATTTTATTGTTGTTCAATTACAGTTGTCTGCATTTTTCTCCCACGAGTCCCCCTAACCCCAACAAAACCCACCTCCTTCCCTTGCTTCTACCGCCACCTTGGTTTTGTCCATGTGTCCTTTATAGTAGTTCCTGAAAACCCTTCCCTGAATTGTCCACTCCCTGCTCCCCTCTGGCTATTGTTAGATTGTTCTTAATTTCAATGTCTCTGGGTACACTTTGCTTGCTTTTTTCTCTTTTGTTGATTATGTTCCAGTTAAAGGTGAGATCATATGATATTTATCCCTCACTGCTTGGCTTATTTCACTTAGCATAATTCTTTCCAGTTCCATCCATGCTGTAGCAAAGGGAAGGAGGTCCTTTCTTTCTGCTGTGTAGTATTCCACTGTGTAAGTGTACCACAGTTTTTTGATCCATTCATTTACTGATGGACACTTACATTGCTTCCAGGACTTGGCTATTGTAAATTTTGCCACTATGAACATTGGGGTGCATAGGTTCTTTTGGATTGCTGTTTCAAGCTCTTAGGATATAGTCCCAGCAGTGGAATTGCCAGGTCAAAAGGCAGTTCCATTTTTAGTTTTCTGAGTAAATTCCATACTGTTTTCCACAGTGGCAGCACCAATCTGCATTCCCACCGGCAGTGCACTAGGGTTCCCTTTTCTCCACATCCTCTCCAATATTTGTTGTTGTTTTGTTTATGATGGCCATTCTCACTGGTGTGAAATGGAATGTCATTGTGGTTTTAATTTGCATCTCTCTGATGGCTAGTGATGCTAAGCATCTTTTCATATGTCTCTGGGCCCTCTGTATGTTCTCCTTGGAGAAGTGTCTGTTGAAGTTTTTTGCCCAATTTTTTCATTGTTTTTTTTTGTCTTCCTGGAGTGGAATCATATGAGTTCTTTATATGCTTTGGAGATCAAACCCTTGTCTGAGGTATCATTGGCACATGTGTTTTCCCATAGAGTTGTTCTCTTTTCATTTTAATGCTGTTTTCTTTAGTCATGCAGAAGCTTTTTAATTTGATGAGGTCCCATTTATTCATTCTTTCTTTTATGTCCCTTGCTTTAGGGGATATATCAATGAAGATTTTGCTGCATGGAATGTCTGACATTTCTCTCAGACATTCAACATAGTATTTGAAGTCCTAGCCACAGCAATCAGACAAGAAGAAGAAATAAAAGGTATTCCAATTGGAAAGTAAAAAGTAAAGCTCTCTTTATTTTCAGATAGCATGATACTGTACATAGAAAACATCAAACATTCCACCAAGAAACCACTAGAACATATAAATAAATTCAGTAAAGTAGCAGGATACAGAATTAATATCCAGAAATCAGTTGCATTTTTATATGGCAATAATGAACTAACAGAAAGGAAAATTGAGAAACCAATACCATTCACAATCACTTCAAAAATAATAAAATACCAAGGAATAAACCTAACCAAGGATGTGAAAGACCTATACTTGGAAAATTATGACATGAAGGAAGAAAATGAGTGGAAGCATTTATCATGTTTATTGATAGGAAAAATTAATATCATTAAAATATCCATACTACCTCAAGCAATCTATAGATTCAACACAATTTCTATCAAGATACCAATGGTGTATTCCACAAAACTAGAACAAATATTTCAAAAATTTGTATGGAACCATGTAAAGGCCCACATAGCAACAGTTGGAGGAATCATGCTATATAACATTAACTATACTATAAGGCCATAGTAATCAAAACAGCCTGATGGTGGTACTGGCATAAAAACAGACATATAGATCAATGGAACAGAATATAAAGTCCAGAAATAAACCCACACCTTTATAGACAATTAATATTTGACAAAGGAAGAAAGCACATACAATGGACTAAAGATAGTTTGTTAAAAAATGGTGTTGGGAAAATTGGATAGATATGTACAGAAAAATGACACTGAACCACCTTACTACTCCCCACAAGAATAAATTCTAAACACATTTAAATGTTAGACCAGAAACCATAAAAATCATAGAAGAAAATATAGATAGCAAAATCTCTCAGACATTGCTTGTGGTGATATTTTATCAAATATATCTACCCAGGCAAGGGAAACAAAAGAAAAGATAAATAAATGGGACAGCATCAAAGGAAAATAACAGAACAATCCACAGAATGAGAGAACATATTTGCCAGTATATCTGATAAAGGGTTAGTATCCAAAATTTATAAAGAAGTTACAAAACTCAACACCAAAATAAGAAACAATCCAATTAAAAATGGGCAAAGGACCTGAATAAACACATGTCCACAGGACATACAGATAGCAGATAGACCTATGAAAAGATGCTTAACATCACTAATCATCAGAGAATGCAAAGTAAAATCACAATGAGACACCATCTCACACCTGTCATAAGGGTTATCATTGGTAAATCAACAATCAATAAGTACTGACAACAAGGATGTCAAAGAAAGGGGAACCTTTTTGCACTGTTAGTGGGAATGCAGACTGTGGTGTAGCCACTGTGGAAAGCAACATGGAGATATCTCAAAAAATTAAAAATGGATCTGCCTTTTGACCTAGCAATTCCACTTCATGGAATATATCCAAAGGAACCAAAAATACTAATTTAAAATATCGTACGTACCCCTATGTTCATTGCAGCATTATTTACAATCACCAAGATATGAAAGTAGCCCAAGTGTTCATCAATAGATGAGTGGATAAAACAACTATGGGACATTTACACAACGGAACACTACTCAGCTGTAAAAAAGAAAATTTTATCTTCTGTGACAATATGCATGGGCCTGGAGAACATTATGCTAAGTGAAATAAGCCAGTCAGAGAAAGACAAATACCATTTGATTTCATTCATATGTGGAATCTAAGGAACAAACTGAACTAACAGGAATATGAAGACAGACTCATAGAGAATAGGATAACAACTAATGGGGACATAGTTAGGGGGTGGAGGGATTGAGCGATAAGGAAAAAAGACTCATGACATGAATAACCATGTGGTGATTGTGGGTGGGAGTCAGATGGGGATTTAAGGGGACTAAATGGTAATGGAAAAAAAACAATATTTTTTTTTTAAAAAAAGAAAGAAAGAAACTAAGCCAGGAATGTCCTGCCAGTGATAACTGCTTTTCATCTGCCACATACCTTCCTGGAGGCAATAAATTATAGTCTACTACCTTGAAAGGGAAAGGGGGATGAAATTAAAGTCTCAAATTGTTCATCTACATTTTTTTTCTATTTAGTGTTCTCTCTCTCTCTCTCTCAATTTCTCCCTTTCTTCCCTTTCTGTTTCTTTTTTTTTAAGATTTTATTTATTTATCTTTAGAGGGGAAGGGAAAGAGAGAGGGAGAGAAATATCAATGTATGATTGCCTCTCATGTGTCCCCTGCTGGGAACTGGCCAGCAACCCAGGCATGTGCCCTGACTGGGAATCAAACTGCAGTTGTTTGCTTCGAAAGCCTGAGCTCAATCCACTGAGCTACACCAGCCAGGGCCCTTTCTGTTTCTTTTTTAATATCAAAAGAAAGCATTGAAAGAATCTATATTTTAGGTCAAGAGATCAGGCAATTCTTACACTATGAAAGTGATTTATAAAAATACAATGTTAGAATCCCAGGAAGTCAGAGCCCCTTAAAGGACAAATACAAAAGAGTAGATATGCCCACATCTTTTTTCTAAAGTTAAAATACTTTCCAAGACCCTGGACTTTTTCCATAAAAATGAAATTTTATTGTAACTCAAAAGAGAAGTTTCTAAGAAAATGCATTGTTGTCTGACAACTACATATACTTGCTTTAAAAATACTTTAAATTTACTTTTTATGCATTTAATTGAATTGTTGTCTGGATTATTCAAAGAAATCCAGGAATACATGCTTAGAATGAGTGAGATAACTGCAAAAAAAACTGTATGAGAAAAGATATTAATTTTAGCATTATTTATGAAAAAGAGAGGACCAATTTCATTGTCCTTCAATCAAATATTGATTAAATAAAGTGTACTATAATTATCTATTATGGTAATTAAACCTAATATTCATCATTATATCAGAGTTTCTAAAATAAGGAAAAGAAGTTAAAAGACATGAGTGGAAAAAAGACATAAAACTCTAATTTTCAATGACAAAATAATTATGCATGTAAGAAATCCAAAGTAATCTAGATTAACTGTTTGAATTATAATAAATAAATTTAACAAATTTGCCAGATACAAGAGCAATAAAAATCAGTCATATTTCATACCAACATAAATAGTTTGAAGATGAATTTTCTTTTAATTTTCAGTAGCATCCAAAAAGTGGAGAGAAAGGACTTTCAAGGAGTCTTTATAGAAAACCTCAAAATATTAGTTAGTCAAATTAAAGGAAACCAAACAGAGGAAGAGATATATCAAGTTCAGGAATTACAAGATTCAATATTTTTAAATGTCAATTCTCCTCTGATTGAATCTATAGATTCATTGTTAATCCAAACAAAAACCCAGCAAAGATTTTGCAATGTGTGATAATTGATAAACTGATTTAGGCCTTAAACAGAAATGCAAAAGCCAGAATAGCCAAGACTACCTTGAAAAACAGAATGTCCTCGGTTATCAAAACCTATGATAAAGCTGCAATAATTCACATAGTGGTATTGGCTAAAGAATTGACAAAGAGACCAATGAAACAAAAGAGTTCAAAATCAGGCCCACACATATGGTCACTTGATGTGTGACAAGAGTGACACTGAAAAACGATGGAAAGAGGATGATCTTTTCAGGAAATTATGTCAACTGCTTTACTCAGATCTATCCACCTTTAGTATTGAGGTCCTCATTCTCTCAGTTGCTGGGAAAGTTGGCTGTGATAATTTACAGCTTCATTCCTCTCAGGAATTTCACTTAGCCAAAGAAAGTTTCTTCATTTAAGATTATACTTCCTCCCCTGAGGATAGCCTATAACAAATGGTTAATTTATGCAAGGGTCCAAAATCCTGACCCTAGCCCAGATTGGTTTCTAAAGCACCATTCCAGATCAAGAATGCCCCTTGGAAATAGATTAAGTCACTAATGCAACTGTATCATCACAGCTTAGCATCTCCCTTCATCCAACCCTGCTTCCTCTGCTCCCTTTCAGGTTGTGCCAAAGAATTTTACCCCAGCAAAATTTCTGCATACCAATCTCAGTGGCTCAAATTCTGTTCCCTAGGGAACTCAACTTGGAGCACATTGGAAAAGATTAACCTTGACCCTACCTCATATCTTACATGCAATCATTTCCAGGTGAGAGTATATCTAAACAGGAGTGATAAAACATAACATTTCTAAGAGCATTTTTACCATAACACAGCCTCCATTATCTTGGAGTTGAGAAAGATTTTTTAAAACGGGGCACAAAAGCACCAACAAGAAAAAGACTGAAAAATTGGACTACAGTAAATATTAAGACTTTCTGCTTATAAAGAATACCACTAAGAGAAAAAAGGCAAGAAATATACTAGGAAAAGATGTACATGTTACCTATAATCCACAAAGAACTTATATCCAAAACATATAAAGAAAAACAAAAAATTAATAATAGTGTAGACAATCCAAGAGAGCAAAAAGCAAGAGACTAGGACAGGCAGTCCTCCCCCCCCCAAAAAAAAAAGATATCAAAATGGCTAGCAAACATATGAAAAGTACTCAGGAAAATGTAAATTAAAACCACAATAAAATACTCACTTCAAGCCCATTGAAAGGGCAGGACTGACAGTGCTGGTGAGAATGTAGAGCAACTGGAATTCTCAGACACATCTTGAGGAAACCTGTATTGTTATATAGTCTAATAAAATTGAGCATGTACATGTACATCACTTTTGGGAATATCTCCAATAGACATAAGTATACACAAAAAATCTTGTACATGAATGTTCATGGCAGTATTGTTGATAATAACCAAAAATTAGAATAACTCAAATGCTTGTTATTTTTTATAGACAACACATAGAGAAACAAGGCAGGGAAAATAGAGTCAAAATAGATGAAGAGTAATCAGGAAATCCCTGAAAAGCCATCAGATTGTAATGAGGCAGAGGATCTAGAAGCCAAGACAGCCTTACGTGAGAGAATAATAAAGGAAAATAAATTTAAAATTTTAGATATGATGTCTCAACAACTAAGAAACAATTAGTTCTTGATTTATGTGTAGAAATTCATATAACACATTTCTTTTCTCTACCTAAAGTATTAGATGGCTTGTAATTAGAAATGAGTAGAACACAGATAAAGTAGTCTACCCCTTCGATGAGGCACTCCCTGGCAGATCTCTGCTCTTCTCAGTATCCCATCTCCCACCACTGGCACCACCAGCCTTGTATCAGGCAGCTTTCCTGGGTGTAGGTCTGTGATAATTTTATATGTCAGCTTGGCTGGGCCAACGGTACCCAAATATTTGGCTAAATACCCTGGACGTTTCTGTAATGGTGTTTTCTGGGGTGAAGTTTACATTTAAATTGGTGAACTTTGAGTAAAGCAGATTGCCTTCTATAATGTGAGTGGGCCTCATCCAATTAGTAGAAGTCCTGAATAGAACAAAGACTGACCTCCTCTGAGCAACAAGGATGGCCAGCAGATGGCCTTTGAACTCCAATGGCAAGTCTACAACTCTTCCCTGAGTAGTCCACCTGTCTGCCTACTCCATTAGATTTTGGGCTTGCCAAGCCTCTACAATCATGAGAGACAATTCCTTATAATAAATCTCTCTCTCTCCCCACCTCTCTTTTTCTCTTTCCTCTCCTGCCCCCCCCCCACCACCCCACACACTCCCTTGATTCTATTTCTGTGAAGAAGCCTGACTAATGCAAGACCTAATAACTGTGAAAAGTCGATTTTCCCACTTGGGCACTTGGATGAATGTGGCATGAATATCATCGGCTTCATTACATTCCTTGTCCTAAGTGAAGTCTGCCACGTAAGTTTCTCTATTCTCTTCTGAAAATCATATTTCTTCCCTCCCAGTCTTTCTAACTCCTTTTTTTTTTCTGTATCTTTACAGGGACCAAACAAAAGACTATGTTTGTTTTTTACAAGAGCTATGTATCTGTGCCAAGCGCTGGTCCCTGCTGTGCTTTTGTGTCAGCTAAGACATCTGGCTGTCCTCTGAACAGACTTGTCTCATCTTGAATGTCTCCTGACACTCCAATTTCTTAGGATTATTCTTGTTTTTTGAGCTTCTATTCAACAGATTGAAACTCTATAAACTAAACCCTTCTTTCTAAAGTCAAAAGTATCTCAGTTTTCAGTTGTTTTTATTCAGTAGAACCACATTCCCTGAGGTAAGTCTTGCTCAGTTCTGCTACTGAACGAGACATATCCTAAGGTTAGTGTCTTCCCTCTGGCTAGCTCCAAGAAATCCTTTCTCGCCCTAAGGTTGATTCACTAACTCATCATTTTCTAGATGAGAATCATGCAAGAGCTTTAAAACATAGATTTGAGACTCTTTGACTCGGCAGGTGTGGGGTCTGGGAATTTGCACTTCTAGCAAGTCCGCAGTTGAGGCTGATGCTGTGGATCCAGAGACTGCACTTTGAGAACAGCTGCCCTAACTCTGGCTCCTGAATTGCAGCCTCCTGTGCCTGTTACTATAATACATTGAATCTCTTTAGTCCCTAGATCTTCTGTAGGTCTTCTCTCTACGGTTTGGAGATGAAACTCAGAGTAGGAAAAGGGAATGATAGATCTTATACAACCTGCTTTTACAGGGATAGGCCAAGGATAGCAGAAATTTAACTCAATATCACAACCATTTTTTTTCTCTTTTTAAGTGGCTGGTATGTTAGAAAGCACTGATGTGAAAGGGTTAAAAATATATGTTTCTGCTCTTAAGAAATTTAACAAGGGGAAAGCCCAGCACAATACTAACTATAAGGCAGAATATATATGATATTAAAAGTAAATGGACCATGGGACAATAGCAGACATTGTTGGTGCCCCAAGCATATTCCCTAGGCTAATCCACTTAGAGATCAAGGCCAGGACTCATTCTCAGGATCTCCCAAGTGCAGGGTCAGCAAGTTCACAATCCTGAGTGTCATTTAATTCTGCACCCCAGGGGTCTCACTTGTCTCCCTATAGCTTTAGCCCTACCAAAGGTCACAACACAGAGTTCCAGTATCTCTGATAGATTCCAGCCTTTCTCTGCACAGGGGTATTCCCTCTACCAGAAAAGTCTACTTGACCCACATGCCAGGTCAGCCTGAAATATATACATACATACATATATATATAGCTGCTCATGTACCCCAAGGCTCATGAAATTACAATGCAAAGTATACAGAGTAAAAAGAGCTGAGGGTCTAAGGCTAATATTTGAGGAATGTCAACATTTAAGGGTAGGATTCAGAAAGAGAAACTTTCAGTTTGTTGATAACTTGTCAAGTAGAAAGAAATCAGTATAGTTTGAGATACGCTTTGATGCCTGAATGAAGAGTGCAAAACAGAACTTGCCTTCAAGAAGCTTCCAGTCTAGTAGGGGAAGCTTTCAAGGATCCATACTTGAAAAGACAAATATTCTGGCACCATGTAGCAAATTAGTGTTGAGGGTATAATATGGCAAACCAGAAGAAGCTAAAACTTGCCTTAACTGGAGCAATATGTTTTCCATTTAAATGGTGACACTGGGATTGATTGCATAGGGTTTTTATGAAAATTAAGTAAGGTGATTAATCTAAAGTTGTAAGAACGGTTGTTGGTTCATAGCAATCACTAAGTAAATTGTCATTTTTATTGTAATTTCTGTTGTGATGCTGTTGTTACTGATGATGAGTGGTGTTTAGGGAGAGAGTGAGGGATCTGCAGGCTGCACTGAGGAGTTGGAGTGGTCAGGATGTAGAACAGGATTCACCTACAGTCTGAGGCCACATGCCTGAACAAGGAACAAGGTCAGTAATTGTCTAAGTATGGGGGTAAGTCAGGAGATCAGTTTGCTTAGAATGTGTGCAGCTTGAGGAAAGAGGTATTAAAAATAGAAAGTGGCCAGACTGTAATCCTGGGGTAAGAAGCTGGGGTTTTTCCCTAGAGCATATCCAGAACTCTGAACATTTATGACAAAATATAACAGAAACTAAAACAATATTTTGGTGAGATTAATTTTTAAATCTAGATTGATTGTAGGAAAAATGACACCAGGTAATTCAATATCTCAAACATGAGATGATGCTAGGTTAATGGTGGAGATGTAAAGGAAGGACAACATTCAAGATCAAAGCAGAAGAGAAGAAGGTGTATTAGGTTTGCACATCAGGGCCTGGATGGGAGCGGTGTATCCCCTTTTTTCATAGGTCAACTTGGGCTTCCATTATAGAATATCATGGACTGAGTGGTTTAAACCACAGACTTTTATTTTCTCACTGTCTGGGAACACAGAAATCCAGGATCAAGCTGCCATCAGACTTGGTTTCTGGTGGCTGCCTTATCACTGAGTCCCCACATGGTCTTTCCCCTGCAGGAAGGACCTTGTGAGGACTCATGCAGGAAGAAAGAGATCACTGGTGTCTCTCTTCTTATAAGGACAGCAGCTCTGCAGGATAAGGGCCCCACACTTGTGACCTCACTTAACCTTAATCATCTCCCTAAAGTCCCTATCTCCAAATACAGTCACATTTGGGAGTTAGGGCTTCACCATGAATTTGCGGGGGAGACACAATTCAGTTGATAACAATGGTGTTAATACACTACTATGAGACATAGAAAGTATGAAGATTGACCTAACTGAGAGGAGGGCAATTTTGGCTTTAGATGGTTGGTTACTCTATAGCAATATCCAATAAAATATTTAGCAATGATGAAATGTTCTATATCAACATTGTTCATTATGGTAGCTACTAGTCCCAAGTGACAACTGAGCATTTAAATGTGGCTAGCGAGACGGATGAAGTGAATTTTTCATTGTAAACATTTTAATGAAATTTAAATTTAAACTGTATTAACACAAGTTATAATTACAGGAACCTCAAGCACAGTAAAGAGATTGTGTTAGTAACTAGATATATAAGGCTCCTCCTAGGCCTTAAAGCTTTGTGCTATAGACATTTGGCTTTAAACCACCTCTTGTTATTGAAGGAAAAACTGAAATTTTTGAAAAAATATGTGACTGTTTCTGATTAGCCTAGTCAGTAAGTTACCAATCTTCAGTTAAAGCTTAAATATCTTTATGACAGCAGTGATGCAATTAGGAATGTGTAACAGGCAGCTGACGATATGCTATAGTTTATAGAAGACTGAGATCCATGCTTTTCTTTTTGTTTTATCTGAGCCATGCTTTTCAGTGGTGCTGTAACTGTGACACTTGCAGCCATGAAAGTACTGTATTATGTCATGTATAACACACATTTTTTTGCCCAAAATTTTTAGGAAAATACAAGGATGCTCATTATACATGGGTAGTACTAATGCTGCAACTATATAAATGTTTTTAATTCTTTTATTTATGCTTGTGTGTTAAAAGTGTAACTCTAGAAAGCAATAATTTTCTGTATGCAAAAGAATGCCCTGGAATACCATAATTGGTTTTGTTCTAAATATAAATAAATAATTGAATTAAAAAATTAAAAAGGAAAATTTTTTCCTGAAAGTTTGGGCCAAAAACATGAGTGCATATTATACATGGCAAAATACAGTAGACACAATCCAGAAAAAGAAGAGAATAGGACCCTGAGTCAAGCCTTGATAAATGTGCACATATAAATGGAATGAAAATACGAACACATCAGAAAATGAATGGCATCTTCATCTGCCAAGTTTACGATGACAATTTCATAGCCCCAGATTGCCATCACCTCAACGTACTCAAAATCCATCTCAGAGAGGTGGGCACAGAGATAAAAAGCAAGAGCTCTTACTCCCTTCACATCCCATCTTTGCCATCTATTAGCTGATGACCAGAGCAAGGCACTTCACCTCTCTGTGCTTCAGTCTCCCCCTTTGTAAAATGGGGGAAACGACAAGACCAATGTCAGAAGTCTGCTGAGAAAATTCAGTGAGATGACATGTAAAGTGCCAGTAAAGTCCTGGCACATAATATGCATTCTTTAAATTTTACGTAAAAAAATAAAACTCGTCCCCAGTCTGGTTCTTCTTCTTGCATCTCTGATCTGAGCTAAGAGCATTACCTCCCATCTAGGCAATCTTTCTAGAAACGTGAGTCATTTTTGATTCCTTCTTCTTTCTCATTCCCCACATCCAGTAATTCACTAAATATTATTGATTCTAACTCCACAGTGTCCTTCAGATACAGCCACCTCTCTCTGTGACCTCTACTGCTGCTCTCCAGTCCTCAGCACTTTCACTTGGACCATGGTCATGTTGGACTTTCTGTCAAAACTGTCTGCACTTCCAATGTGTTTGCTACGCCCACCCACTCTCTACACTGTCTCCAGGGAGGTGGTTATAAATCCTAGGACATTGTGTGCCTTCCCCTGGCAGTTTCTTTTTGCAGACAGGGTTAAGCTGATATTCCTTAACATAGTATTCAAGGCCTTTCACAACCTGCCCCAATCTACCTCTCCATTTAGAGTAAAAATATTTCACCTTTTACTTTGAACAAAAAATACATCATTATGGATCAGTACATTTAAACAATTCAAATGAATAATTGTCTTGTGACTGTGCATGGACCTGGAAGGAGGAAGCAGTGATTTTTTTCTTTTGACTCCTAGAGAAAAATGCAATGTTGTTTATTGAATCTTGCAGACAAATTGTTCATCAGGACCTTTTACAACTAGGGGGATCGTGTGTCCTTGTTTGCCAAGAACAATCTTTGTTTACAACTGCTGATATTGTATAATTTTTAAGGGTTCCCTTGCTTTATTCTCAAAAGTGTCCTAGTTTATGGAATAAGTTATGTGATTACCTAATACTCACCTTGCCAAAATCAGTCAGTCCAAGAGATAATGGGCATAAATGGAATGATCATCCCCTATGCTTCCTACCTGTTTCATTAGGCAGTTGGCTTGGAAGACACTCTCGCCTCTCCCAGCACCTCCTGCTTCCTCCTGTACCACTTCAGGGCTGCTCAGTCCTTGCTGAGGCGTCTCTCGCAGAGCACTGCTTCATAATGCCAACCCCTTTATTACAAGTCACCTCATGGCCCTGTGATCTGAACCTAGCTGATGGGAAAAACTAATAGATAGAAAGTGGTTAGATGTACCACCTTCCCAGAGAGCATTTATGAATTTTAAAAGGACCTTAAGAGCCCTGACCAAAGGAATGACTAATGGAGGGATTTCAGGAGAATTGTGTAGGTGTCAGCAATGTCATTAAAGTGATGCATCAGAGGCCAGGGATGGCATGAGGGACCAGGGATGACGTGGGCCATTGCTCAGAGCCCAGAATAAGGAAGGAAGAGATGGGGGCAAGGGGCAGGGAAGCACATAAGTAATGAATGATCTTGGAAACTAAAAGCAATGTGAAAATTAAAAAAGAGTGACTCAAAGAAATGACAGCTGGGGACTCTCTGAGCATGTATTTGGAAACTGAACAAGAGGAAGACGAATCAGAAATAGAAAATACCTAAGCTATTACAAAGAACCAGGAGTATTCCATCCAAGCAAAGGGCAGGATGCATGGGATGACAAGGGGTCTGGCTTTGGGGGGTCCCCAAGTTCCCCTATGTCTGCTCAGGACTGAGGGATGCTCTAGAACTAGCTTCCCAAGCATTGCTGGTCAAGAGAAATAGGTAGGAAAATCTTTCTCAAATGGAAAAGTGAAGAGCTGACTTTAATCAGGAGAGTACTTAAAAGGTTCCAGAAGGAGAAATGAGAAGACAGGATAGATCCTGTCTTGGCAAGACCTTACAGAGAGAAGAAACACTTTTTAGAGTATTTTGAGCAATCTTTTTCTTTCCTTGCTCCTTTCCCTTTTTCTTCATCATCTCCTTCCCCCCACCCTTCACTTCCCAGTTTCCTGTCTTCATAGTGTGGACATAAATTTTTGGCTGGTGTGCCTTAGTCTGCAAACTGACTTGGGATATAGCATAGTACGAACAGCGACTTCTAGCAAAGTGGAACTTTTGCAGGGAAGGGGGGCAGATAATAGGGGAGATTTCTATAAGCAGAAGCTCAGTCTTAAATATGACCTTATTTGTATTTTAATTAAAAGATTTATTATATCTTTTTGAAGATCATATATAAATTGGCCAAAACTGGGTCATCGTCTGTGTAGAAGATTCAGAGAGGCTAGGCTTTTTGAGTCTGGGAAGATTACACTGAAAATAGTGCTAATTCACCGCTGATAACTCTATGGAAGAAAAACTCAATCTCATTTATAATCAAGGGAGCAAAATAAAACAAAAATAAATGCTATTTTTGTGTTCATGTTAGTAAAGACTTAAAATAAAAAAGTAAATACCAAGTTTTGTGAAGAAGGAGTAAAATAGATGATCACACACTATTTGTGGAATTATAACCATTTGGGGAAGATTACACACTAGATATCAAAGCTCATGAAAGTTTATGTAAAGAAAGCAATCATAAATATGTCAAAATAGTTTTATATGGATATATTTATGTTAGTATTATTTATTATAGTGAAAAAATTTAAAAAACTTAATGTTCAACATAAAGGTTTTTTATCTTATTCAAATATACTTGACATACAATATTGTGTAAACTTAAGGTATACAATGTGTTGGTGTGACACATGTCTATATTATAACATGATTGCCACTGTAGCAATAATTAGCCCGTTCTTGCTACAGAAAGCAAATAAAAACCATGAGTTATCACCTCACATCTGTTAGAATGGCTACTATCAAGAAGGCAGAAGATTCGTGTTGGTAGGATGTGGAGAAAAGGGAACCCATGTACACTGTTGGGGGGAATGTAAATTGGTTCAGGCACTCTGGAAAACAGTATGGAGATTCCTCAAAATAATTAAAAATAGATCTACCATATGATCTACCAATTCTACCTCTGGGTATATACTTAAAGGATTTATTAAATAAATTATGGGGCATATGCTAGAATATTCTATTAAAATCATAGGAAATAAACATGAGGGATGTTCACATTATATTTCATTTTTTAAGCATTTTATATGACAATATAAAATATAATTATATATTACATAATTTCAATGTGTCACATATGTACATAGTAAAAAGTGAGATATTATATTATATATGTGTGTGTGTACATACATATGTATAATTCATAAGTAATTCTTTTTAAGAGTGAGCTTACTCACTATGCCCAGGATTATGGTATAGGTCCTATTGAGCCAAGTCTTGGCCCAGGATTTGTCACACACTGTTCCCTCTGTCTAGTGGCCTAGAATGCTTTCCCACCCATTCCACCCTCATTTCCCTGGTAAAGCTCTACTCATTCTTCATTACACAGGTAAAAGATGCCCTTGTCCTAAGAGTCTTCCTTGACAACTGGCGCTGGTCTGATTCCTCTATTATGTGATTTGTAAGACTAGTTTTACTTTCTTCAGAGCAAGACCCCAATTTGTAGTAATTCACATGTTCATTAGTATAACTATTTTTTCAGAGACAAACCATAGTGCCTTTTGTTCACAATCTTATCATCATATTTAGTGAGCTCCTGCCATGTATCCTTCTATCCAGTAAGTAGCTGTTGTATAAAGGAATTAATATTTGAATATCCATGTTTAAATATAAATAACTAAATGAGCATCAAGGTTTATCCTAACTTGACCTCCAAATGAAATAATGCTCAAAATTGGAAAAAGTCAATATGGCTCTTCCAGGTTATTCTTTCTTACTAAAGATTTTATTGTATTCTCATTGAGAGAAGCAGGGCAAGGAGAGAGAGAGAAAGAGAAACATTGATGTGAGAGAGAAATACCTGCCTCCATCACATGCCCCAATGTGCAGTCAAGCCCGCAACCTAGGCATGTTCTCTGACCAGGAATCAAACCAGCAACCTTTTGGTCACAGAACTACGTTTCAAGTAACTGAGCCATTCCAGCCATTATGGTCCTCCAGGTTTGATATGATCTGAAGTCAAATGGTGTTTGTCAATCAAGGGCATACATACCTAACATTCAACATACATTTATTTATTCATTATCTTTTATATGGTCTAGAAGTAAATGTCACAGGTTACAGTGTCAATATCCTGGTCAAATACTTGCTATATGAGAATTAGGAAGTTAATGAACAATTTTATGCCTTAATTTACTTATCCAATAACATTAATTCCAATAGTACATATTTTAGGGGTTGTTGGAAAACTTAAGTTAATACAAACAAATTACAGAGTCTGGCACATGACCACAGTATATGGAATCAATAAATGTCAATTACTGTCATCATTATTATTAATTTTTACATCTGAGAGCTCTGGTACTATAGGCTATAAAGGATGCAAAAATAAGTCAGGCAAGGTAATGCCCTCTAAGCACTTGTAGTTAAGTAGACAAGATAAAGAATGTAATAATGGAATGAGCACAGATTAAACAGAAGTGCTAAGAGCATTCAGTGGAAAATTCAATGCTAAGGATGCAGGGTGCATTCAAACCGAATTCTTCTCTGGGTATTAGATCAAAGACAAACTCTAATATTGTTTAACAGCAAGGTATATCTTGCTTATTTTTTAATTATCTCAAGTATGTGTTCCTAACCAAATTAGACAAACTCTCCACCAACCTAGTTAGTCACTCCAGCTCATTTGCGACGTAGTCACAGCAAAGGGCAACCACAGCTCTGTGCACATTTTGAAAGGATTCATACAAAGACACCTCCACTCGGGTTCTCCCAAAGACCAGCTGGCCAATAGACATAAACATCAGACTCAGAATACACTTACAGCTAGCCACCATGGTTCACTCTTTTACAGAAAATACTCTTTTTTTCGCAAAGAATCTTGAATGAGTATCCTTCCCTGAGCCTTTGTTATTCTGCTGCTCAGCCCGATAGAATGAGAAACTACTTAACTACTCTTCCTCTTACTTAGCTAAGGCAGTTCTCTTCCAAAATAAGGTCTCACCACAGAAGATGATGATTACCTAATAAAATTACCTAACTCAATATTAATCATGACTAAATGATTTTATACAAACTGCTTAGAGAACTATCACTTCCTACACCCCAGTAAGAGCCCTTGCATATGTTTTCTCTTTCAGCAAGTACAATCATCAACAATCAACAAAGAGCCATTTCCATGGGATATTGCTCGCAGGCAGATAGTCCCATCAAACCTTTCTCTGGATACTCTCTACTATCACCATCACCCTCACCTTCACCCTCACCTTCACCCTCACCTTCTATACATCCTTCCCTCATTCTACAAACCACTAGGAGATACCACTGTACACTCATTAGGATGGCTACTATTTAAAAAGAAAAATGAGGCCTGGCCAGTGTGGCTCAATTGGTTGGGCATTGTCCTGCAAACAGAAAGGTCACTGGTTTGATTTCCAGCCTGGTCACATGCCTGCGTTGCAGGTTCCATCCCCAGTCAGGAAGTGTGCAGAAAGCAACTGATTGATGTTTCTCTCTCACATCAATGATTCTCTCCCTCCCCCCTCTCTAAAATCAATAAAATAAAAAAAGTAAATAAAAAAGAAAAAAAGAACAGATCTTGATAAGGATATGGAAAAATTGGAACCCTGGTACATTGCTGATGTGAATATAAAATGGTGCAGTTGTTATGAAAAAGAGTATGGCAGTTCCTCAAAAACTTAAACATAGAATTACTGTATGATTCAGCATTTCACTTTTAGGCATATGCCCAAAATAATTGAGAGTAGGATCTCAGGTAGGTATTTGTACACCAACAGTCTAACGTTATTCATAATAGCCAAAAGGTGGAAACAACCCAAATGTCCAACAGATAAATGGATAAACAAAATGTGCTATATGTGTACAATAGAATATTATTCAACCTTAAAAAACAAAATTCTGATCCATATGATGACATGGATGAGCCTGTCACTCATCCATGAGGAAATAGTATACTGAATAAAATAAGCTAGACACAAATATTGTATGATTCCACTTATGTAAAGTACCTAGAATAATCAAATTAATAGACACGGAAAGTACAATAGTGGTTACCAGGGGCTAAAAAAAGAGGGAAATTGAGAGCTATTGTTTAATGGGGATAGAGTTTCAGTTTGGGATTATGAAAAAGTTCTGGAAATGGACAGTGGTGATGGTTACATGATAATGTGAATGCTCTTAATGCCACTGAATTTTACACTTAAAATGGTTAAAATGATAAATGTTATAGTTATATCTCTTACTACAATTACAAAACATATTAAAAGGTATCAAAGAGCTTTAAACAGGAATTCTTATTATCTCAATTACTATATTTTTCTAGAAATCGTTTTGTTTATTTTATAAAGGACACATTTTTGAAAAGTTGGAAAACAAGATAGAAACTCATGTGAAAGATGAAGGCTTAGTGACAGTAACAATGGAGTAAAATAGGTAGGTTTGAGATTTTGGAGAGAGAACCACAAAGTTAAGTGATGGCCTGGATGTGGGGGATAGGGAAATGGATAAATTAAGACTGACGAGGTTCTTGGTTTGGGCAACTGAGTGGTAACATTAATAAGATACTGAAAACTCCAGAAAGTACACATTTGGAATGAGGTGGAATCAAGAGTGATGCTTTGACATAATTTCGTGATGCTTTTTTTGTCATCAAAATGGAGCTGTTGAGTAGAAAGTTAAATACATGTGTCTGAGGCTAAAAGAAGTCCAGGCTGTCCCATCTCAGTGAGTCTCTTGATGATATTTAAAGCCACAATACTGGATAAAATCAGAAAGAGGGAGAGGAAGAGGGAAAGGAAGGAATGGAGGGAGGGAGGAAGTGAAGGAAGAGGAGGAGGAGGAAGAGGACAGGAGAAGATAGAGAAAATAGGGAACTGTTCTAAGGAATGAGTTTGGACCCATTCTGACATTAGGAGGTTCCATATAAAAGGAGGGGTCAGCAAAGAAGACTGAGCTGGAGAGGCTAGGGAGGCAAAAGGGAAAGCAGGCAACGGTTGGTGTTACACACTCCAACAGAGGAAGATGCTTTCAGGAGAGAACTGTTCGTTTTCCCATTAAGGAAAAGCAGAGATAGGTCCTCTGTCCTACAGAAGCCACCACCTTGCCCAGTCCGTGGACCTCATCTTCTACCATTCCTCTCACACTGTGCTCCAGTTCCCTAGCTCTTCCTACACCAAATCATGGTTGTTCTACCTCAGAATCTTTATATGTGCTAGTTCATCTTCTAGGTTATTCTTTCCACAAATCTTAATATGGCTTTTCTTTATTATTCAAATCTCTATTTAAATATTATATTACTTCTTCAAAGAGATTTTCCTTGATAATCCCCCCTCATACCACAGCTTCCCAGTCCCTATCCCAATATATTTTCTTCATAGTACATCATCATGATCTGAAAGTATACTTGTTTGTTTATTTAATTATTCATATTCACTCTCCTTATTAGAATATACATGTAAGAAATTTGATCTGTCTTTTTTATTTCTGAATCCACAGGGCCTGGTTGTCAGAAATCTTCAATGAATATCTGTTACAAGGATGAATAAATTAGTACAGATAAAATGAAGTATGTAAGGATTTGCTGGTAGAAATGCAAAGAAGGTTCACTTTTTTTCGGTCACTTTTGACTCAGAGTTATTGGCTGAGAATTAGTTTGTAAGAAAGGTACAGAGAAAAAAGAGAAAAACTAAGAGACAGAAAAGGTTAAGATGTAAAATAAGATTTTAGAAAAATGGAAAAGTAGAATTTTTCAAAATTGTTAAGTGACCAGTTCAACCTGTGGTTACAAAGTCAAAGCAAATTCATTCACCAAATATGTGACTGCTTGCTCTTAGCCAGACCTTGTGCTAGCTGCTGGTAACTTAACAGGGGAGAGTCTGGCCTAGGGCAATTACTTTATATCCCCAAACTTGACAGTGTTGTGGGACTGTCCTTTCTCCTCAACTGCTAGAAGTTGTGCTGATAGCAGTGACAGGAGTTGAATTTACTTGAGTTCAACTCTCATTTTCTGAGTACTTATGTGGTACAAAACATTTTATTCAGCCCTGGCTGGTGTGGCTCAGTGGATTGGGTGCAGGCCTGTAAACCAAAGGGATGTCAGTTCAATTCCTAGTCAGGGCACATGCCTAGGTTTCAGGCCAGGTCCCTAGTAGGGGCATGTGAGAGGCAACCACACATTGATGTTTCTCTCATTCCTTTCCCCTCTGTCTAAAAATAAATAAAATCTTTATTTAAAAAAAACATTTTATTGAGCACTGTAAGATTGAATTCAAGTCACAAAATACATTGCCCCTGCCCTCAAAGATACTACAAACTACTTAGAAAAGTTCGATATTTAGATAGGTCAACACACATGACCTAGAATTTGAGGCTTTGAACAACAGGTTAAGTCGAGCCAAAACTATTGGGTAAATCCAATGATGGAGGGTCTTTAAGCTAGTCTTTTGAATTCTTCTTGGCAAGAGTTTTATTTTCCATTTGAAACTGATCCTTTTTAGGAAGGTCAAGATTAGGACTTCATAGGGGAGGTCCTGTGTAGAGGAATCAGCCTCTACAGGAAGCATACCAAACACATGTCTTGATTGCAAGAAACAGAAAATCAAACTCAAACTGTACAGGAAATAAAAAATGTATACATGTATTGCATGTGTCACTGAAAACTCCAGAGACAGTGAAATGCAGCAGTGCTGTTTGTTAGGACTGCTGCACAGTCCTGGCAGTAGTCTCTGCTCTGTCCTCTTCTGTGTGCTGGCTTCATCTTTAGGCCTCCAGTTTCCACTTTGCACTGTTTTGGAAGAGAGGGAACTTTTATTTCTCCAACCACCAAAAGTCTTCTATTGTAATTGACCCAACTTAGCTCTCATTCTCCTACCCCAGGGAACTAATCTTGGAGACTCAGACAATGTCAGGGCCTGACTGGCAGAAGTTTAGAAATAGGAAGGTCATAATTGCTAAGCCTGTCACCATGGTAACAGGAATAAGGTTGTGCTGATTGGTTTAGGTCAATCAGGACCTCCTCCAATTTAGCTGAGGGTGGAGGTGGTCAGGAGTCAATCCCACTCAGGAACATTGTGTTAGAAGGCAGGAAGAGGGGATTTTGCTAGAAAGGAAAGCAAAATATACACCACAGGTGGACCCTCCCAAACCAGAAAGATTCAAACTGATTCACTGAAAGAAGGCAGTGATACGGTGAGTGATATCTGGGGATATGAATCAGTACCTATAAAGCATTTTGGAAGAGTGATCCACTGAACAGGAGTGTTGTCCTCAGAATGCTTTGTGCACACACTAGCTCTGTGGATTGCCTGAGCTCAGGACTGTCTCACTGCTGCTTTCCTGGCAGCAGCCCTCCTAGCAAGACTTCCTGTAGAACCAGCCCCGAGCTATAGAAGCCTGAGGGCTTTAGCTCCTCATTTGTCTCTGTGATATTTATTACCTATTTCATAGCCCCCTTATCAGCAAATGAAAAAAAATGGTAGGAAGGTCAGCAGTAATAGAATTCACACACCTCCTTTCACTCCTTCCTCAACACAAAAGAAACACTTTTCCAGGAATGGGCAGGCTCTTCATTGGCTCAGTATCTCTCATTACTCTCTTCTCTGAAGGGAACAAGTTGATTACCACCTGCTTATCAGTCACATCCCTCCCATCAGGGTGGCCACACCATGTGGATAAGGACCCTGGTTTAGGAGTCACCTCAGCTGGGTTCCAGACCTGGCCATACTGTGGTATCCACTGTGGGGCCTCAGTCCTCCCATCTCTCTGGGTCTCTGTTCATCTGCTCTCAATTAGCTAATGTTGCCTTGTCAAGTTTTAAGATGCTAGGTTTTTATGATCCAAGGTAAACTTCCCTGTTCCCATTTAAAACATTTTTTAAATGTTCCATCTTGGTTCTAGTACTCCAGAAAACAGACTCCAACATGGATATCTGTGTGAGGAAGTTTGTGGGGAGTGCTCTTGGGATCAACACTCATGATGGAGGCACCAGTTGAACCGCAGTGCAGTCTTATTGCAGGCTTCAGCCATCCTCACACAGAGAGCAGCAGAGCCGGGTGGCCCTTCAGAGCCCAAAATGGGATCCAGGGCTGGGTTTCTATCATCAAGGAGTTGGATGCACCACCCCACAGAGAGAGGGCCTAACTTTGGGCAAGGCAGTTCTCTTAAGCTTTGGTAATTTCCTAGGAAGGACTCAGTAGTGAACTTTTAACAACCAGTGCTCCTGGAGACTGGGGAACTGAATGCCACAGTCCTGATGGAAACTGGGGGACCTGAGTGATGGACCATAGCACCCACTACATATCCTACCACCACATTTCCAGAATATGGGGACAGAGCAACCAAGGGGTATGTCTCATCCTTTCCAAGTGATAATCCAAGGTATCCAACTCCTCCCATGGTGGTTTCCTTAAAAAAAAAAGATTTTATTTATTTATTTTTAGAGAGAGGGGAAGAGAGTGAGCCAGAGAGAAACATCAATTGTTTGCTGCTCATACACCCCCAACCAGGGACCTGGCCTGCAATCCAAGCCTGTGCCCCAACCGGGAATTGAACTGGCATCCCTTTGATTCACAGGCCAGTCATTTCTTGAGGGGAGCACTAATCCTGAAATCCTCCTGACCTTACTTTCATCCAATGGTATGACTGAACAAAACTCAATTATGTAAAGAGCCCTCAGAGAAAAGCCAGTTTCCCTGGCATTACAGAAAATTTTAAGAAGTTATTTTGACCATTGTGAGGTAATGCACTGCCTTTTAAAGGGCATTCTAATTTATTCCCCTCCCCAAAAATCTGATGCATTGAATGTTTGAGAACAGCTCTATTCTTATATATCCTTGTGATGGTTGATAGCACCTGTGTAATATTATTAACATTTCTTTAATTTATACCTGGGGAACTAGAGGTCAGTAGCCTTTTTCTGGAGGCACCCTATGTCTGAGGGGTTCTCTCCTTCCCAATGCTAAGAGTGAGAAAAAAACATCTTTATAAATTGAGATGGCCTAGCTAATTTTAACATTTATTTTTCCCTTACCTGCTATTTTTCTCTGACTTAACTATTTTAGAGTACACTTTTCTTATATTTCAGTCCTTTGGTTCTGAACAGAAGGCATGTCTTAAAAATATCTCATCAATAAGAAAGATGCAATTCCATTATGCATCGCTTCCCTTAATAGGACCTATTTTAAACTTGGACTTCCTGGAACTAAGATATCTAGTGGTTTATCAGAAATAATTAGTTTGAATAAAGCATATTTGCAGGTCCATTCTGCCTCTGGGGATAAAAATTTATTCAAAGCCATCATAAAAACTCTCTTGAAATGACATCCTTATTTAAGTGGAATACTGGGGTGGCTGTTTAAGGAAAAGGATATATACACAAAACCTCTAAAATAGTTGGTTTTAGAATCAGTCAGAAGTTTCAGGAATTCAACTTTCCAAATGTAACTCTATGTGTTCGAAGACATTTTCTTAGCTGAGGAAATTCTCACCATTATAAATCACTTGTGATTCTTTTTCACTGAAAGTCTATGCCCAACATTGCTGGTCAGAGTAGGGTATAATAAGAAGTATCAAAAGAAATCCTTCCCTTGAGACATCTTGTTGGGGAGAACAGACTAACACATAAAATAATTAAAGCCCAGTTAAGTCTACAATGTTAAATCTACAATGTTTAGTGGTAATTCGGGGAGGGGAGGGCTGAATCAGTGCAGGCCAGTGTAGATATGGAGGCTTTACAAAATGGTTAGGAGTGAAGCTTTTGGAAACCCCAGTTGAACTGCAAAAACATTTTCTGGGAGGGGCAGTGTTTTGAGTGTTCATTACTCTTTAATGCCTTATCTATAAATTATTGATTAGAGTGCTGAACACTGAGTTATACTTGAAAGGAAGAGCCGACTGTGGATCAGGTAAGCATAGAGGAAGAAAGGGCCCAGAGAAGGTCAGAGAGTGGATGCTACCACTTAAAGGAGGGCAGGCCTGGGTGAGATTCCTGGGGCTATCGACCCTCAGTCAGTCAGTGTGGACAGAAAGGAAAGACGAGGAAACCAAGGGGACAGTTCCCCCAAACAATCTCTGTCTACTTCAAAATTCAGGTCCAAGTGTAAAGGAAGTTGAGAAGTATGGCAGCTGCTCTGGTCATTTCAAATAACTCCGGTCCCAGGCATAGCCACTATCTGCAGAGGAAACTTGATGGCACCTCCCTTCTTTACTAATTCTCAGCCTTTAAAAATGGTAGAAAGAAGAAAGAGGGAGATGTGAGTCACAGAAGCATGACTCAAGGCTTCCAAGGAGAGCCCTGGCTGGTGTGACTCAGTGGATTGAGTGCCTGCACTCAAGGGTC
>PVKM010017216.1:0-26110 GCA_004027735.1 Carollia perspicillata
GGGGCCCTGGGCTGTGCGGTCCGTCTCACTGCCCAGTCTTGCCTAGTTTATCTGCACGCGAATATGTGTCCACAGTTGGCTAACTGCCCTGTGTGCCTTGCGTGCTCTGCTCGTCTCCTCCCGTCTCCTTCCTGCGTCTGGGGTCTGCAAGCTCCGCGCCACCTACGCCGCCCGGCGCGCCCGATCCTGGCAGCCACCTCGTTTTTTTTTTTCCTGCTGCTTTCTCTCCCCGCCGCCTGCCGATTCCGCCCCTCTTACCGGTTGGGTTGAATGTCCGAGGACTTCCGCATTTCAATTTTCTTTATTCTGGTTGTGTTATTGTTTATAAATATTTGTTGTCCTTAATCTTGGTTGTGAGAGGAGGCATAGTGCTTCCACCTATGCCTCCATCTTGGCCAGAAGTCCAAAAGGCAGTGTTTTATTGCCTACACAGCTGTGATATATAAGACAACATCTCCTGGTAGACAGAATTTTAGTGCTTAATACTTAAATGCATACACATATAAAAACAAGTTGTCCTCTCTCTCTGTCTTTGTTTCTTTCTCTCTCTCTTTCTCAGACACACACACAACAGGTGCAAACACACATAACCACAACCCTGGCTTTTCCCTAGGCCTTTATTATTTGGAATACTGGTATATTTTGTGTTATGCAAGATTAAACGCTTACCCACATTTACTCATATTTACACATTGAATGAGATATTGTTAAAAAGAAGAACAACAAGGTTAGGGAATTCTGATATTATACATGATGGAGGAGGGTTTTTGACTTGAAAGGAAACTTGGGTATGGCGCCTTGCATGTCCTAGCAAATCAATTAAAATATGAAGACAAAGAAACTGAGGTACCTTCACTAGTCTGTAGAGCAAATTAATTTCAACAGCACTGTAAACACAAGGATTTGCAGGGCTGAAGGAATCAAGAAATACATAGCAAGTCCAAGTGGAATATGAATGTCTGCTATACAGAAAGCTTCTAAAGATTTGAAGGAGGGAAAGTAACTGAGAATACTCACACCAGCCAGGATATAATCACCAGAGCTTTAAGGTAGCACAATACTCCCCTCAACGAATGTGTACATTGTGTTTTAGACTCCAATATTAGTTAGATTGTTTTATTATCTTAAGATTTACTTTCAGCCCTGGCTGGTGTGGCTCAGTGAATTGAGTGCCGGCCTGTGAACCAAAGGGTCACTGGTTCAATTCCCAGTCAGGGCACATGCCTGGGTTGAGGGCCAGGTCCCATGTAGGGAGCTCACGAGGGCAACCACAGATGGATGTTTCTCTCTATCTCTTTCTCTTTCCCTTCCCCTCTCTCTAAACTAACTAAATAAAATCTTTAAAAAAATATTTTCTTTCATACTTCAAACAGTACAGATTAGAGTCCAGAAATAAACTCACACCTATATAGTCAATTATATAATGAGAAATGAGGCAAGAACATACAATGGAGTAAAGACAACCTGTTAAATAAATGGTGTTGAGAAAATTGGACAGATACATGCAAAATAAAATGAAACTAGACCATCTTACACCATGTACAAGAATAAACCCAAATGGATTAAAGTCTTAAATGTAAGACTCGAAACCATAAAACTCCTAGAAGAAACATAGGCAGTAAACTCTCTGACATCTTTCTTAGTGATATTTTTTTCTGATATATTTCCTCAGGCAAGAGAAATGAATGAAATAAATGGGACTACATCAAACTAAAAAGTTTTTGCACAACAAAGGAAACCAACAAAATTAAGAGACAACATACTGAATGGGAGAACATATTCACCAATGAGACATCAATAAGGGGTTAATATCCACAATTTATAAAGAACTCAGCTCAACACAAAGAAAAAGACCAATCCAATTAAAAAATGGAAAAGGTGCCCTGGTTGGTGCAACTCAGTAGATTGAACGCCGGCCTGCAAACTAAAGGGTCCACAGGTTTGATTCCCAGTCAGGGCACATGCCTGGGTTACAGGCCAGGTCCCCAGTAGGAGGCATGAAAGAGGCAACCACATGTTTATGTTTCTCTCCTTCTCTTTCTCCCTCCCTTCCTCTCTCTAAAAATAAATAAAATCTTTTTGAAAAAATGGACAAAGGATGTATGAATAGACATTTCTCTAAAAAGTATATACAGATGTCCTTTTTATATAGACATATGAAAAGATGCTCAATGTTACTAATCGTCAGAGAAATGCAAATTAAAACCATATTGAGATATTACCTCATGCTTGTCAGAATAGCTAACATCAATAAATCAACAAACAACAAGTGTTGGCAAAGATGTGGAGAAAAGGGAACCTTCCTGTACTGTTGGTGGGAATGCAGATTGGTGTAATCATGGTGGAAAATAGTATGAGGGTTCTCAAATAATTAAAAATGGAACTGCCCTATACCTAGCGATTCCATCTCTGTGCACACAAGTACATCTGAAGAAACCCAAAATGCTAATTTGAAAGAATATATATACCCCATGTTCGTTGAAGAGATATTTACAATAACCACAATATGAAAGCACTCAAGTGCCCATCAACAGACAAGTGGGTAAAAAAGTGGTGGTACATACAAATAATGAAATATTACTTGGCCATAAAAAATAATGAAATCTTACCTCTTGCAACAGCATGGATGGACCTAGAGGGTATTATGGTAAGTGAAATAAGTCAGTCAGAGAAAGACAAGTACCATAGGATTCTACTTTTATGTGGAATCTAAAGAACAAAATAAATGAACAAAATTGAAACACATTAATAGATACAGAAAATAGACTGATGGTTGCTGGAAGGAAAAGGCTTTTGGGGACTGGGTGAAAAAGGTGAAGGGATTAGAAGTACAAACTGGTAGTTACAAAATCATCACAGGGTGTCAAGGGTAGCAGAGGGAATATAGTTCATAATATTGTAATAACTATATACAGTGTCACATGGGTATTGGAAATATCAAGGGGAACACTTTGTAAAGTACATACTGTTTTACACTATGTTGTACACCTGAAACTCATAAAAAGTAATATTGAATGCAAACTATAATTGAAAAAGGAAAACAAATAAAGTCTCAGTTCTGCTACTGCAAAAAAAGAATACAGATTATTATCGTAGTTGCAGGAGCTACAAGGAAGCATAAAACTCAGTCTCTGCTTTCCAAAACCTTCCCTTCTAGTTGAGGAAACAGGATAGCTTATTGTATTGGCCAAAGAGTCAATTACGCTTTTTCCATACGATGGCTCTAGTGGCACTTAGTTGTCTTTAAATTTATTTGAAACAATTTTGTTAGATTGTATTGTGACAGTTGCCATATCAGCATATGTTTTTAAAAAAATATCAAAGTTGGTGAATTTTTGTGCAGCCATTTTAATATTGAAGATGGAAGAAAATATGCAACTTTTTGGCATATTGTGCTTTATTATTTCAAGAAAGATAAAAATGCAACTGAAATGCAGAAAAAGGTTTGTGCAGTGTATGAAGAAGGTGCTGTGACTGATCAAATGGGTCAAAAGTGTTTTGTGAAATTTCTTGTACTATTGACATTTTGGCCAAATAATTCTTTGCTGTGGGGCTGCCTTATGCATCAGAAGATGTTTAGCAGCAACCCTGGCCTCTACTACTAGAAGCCAATAGTGAGAGAGAGCCAACATACTCAAAATACCCAAATCAATGAAGTTACTGGTGAAAATGAAAAATGTGTCCTTTATTTTATGGAAAAAATGTAATGGACTTCCTGGCCAAGCCAATACAACCAAACACAGTGCTAAATGAGAAGTTTAGGGAGGTGTTGATGGGTGAGTAAGAAAGAATTCACTGAAGTGGTAAAATTTAAGTTGAGCTGTGAAGCACCTTAAGGGACCCAAGAGGCAGATTGGAGGGAAGGACATTCTGCTTTGAGAAATGTGTGAACAAAGGCAAGAATGTGAGAGGCTTTCTGAGTGGACCAGTCTGGATGGAATGGGATTCAGGTGGGAAGTAGCAAGAAGAATGGAAGAGCAGCTCAAGCCTATTACTGAGGGGTTTAAGATGATTGAAGAGCAGCAATAGGGAGATGTAAAAGATTCCTGATGAGGTGCTAACATGACAAAGTGGCACTTGAAGAAAAATAATCTAGCTGAAGTGAGCAGAGAAGAAAACAACTCTCAACTCCATAACTGCTGAAAGAGCCTGGTAATAAAGAACTGAGGTAGAATCACAGATTTTCTTGGTTGTGATAAAACTTGCAGATCATCTGAGCCCAACACAACTGGAGTGGTAGCAGTGGGACTGGAGAGAAATGAAGTGATGCAAGAGATGCCATGAGCATATAAATGAACTTCACAAAGTATTAATCAACTTAGCAATTCACTGTAAAATATGAGTATCAAGAGAAAGGGAGAAAAGGGGTGAGCCTCCAACATTTTATGCCTGAGTGATTGAGAGAATGAAACTAGGAATTTTGTAAAATTCAGTGTGTATGTGGTAGGAAATGGAGATGAATGGAGATGTGTCCAGTTTAATTTATTTAATTGGAGATGTCAGCTGGAAATACAAGCAGAAAGAAACTATACCAAAAGGATTTGTCTAATGTCATTAAGAACAAAGTAGGTTGGTATTCCTTGGTTGATCTTTGTTAGCTAAATGAGCTTCAGGGAATAGAATTCTCACTAGTAATGTGTCTTGTACATGATAGGGACTCCATGAAGTGATGGCTGAGTTGAGGGAACTCCTGAATACTTCCCTCTTTCCCTCAGTCTGACTAACTGTGACAAGTATTAAGATCCTCCCTTCTATAATAAACTCTCAGAGTTTCCCCAACCTAAGCATTTAAAGTATATTGCCAAAGTGCTTAGAGGCACATAATGCTTCTAGGCACAGAGCCTTGTCGATTGATCCAAAACCTTAGTAATGTTCAAGTTTTTCTTGCCCCTGTAAGGCCAGCGGTGTGGCAAGATGAAACAAGAATAATGATCCATAACCACAAAAAAAATTTCAGATGCAATCTCCTTTTGAAAATCAATTTCATTGTGGCTGTTCAGCTTCAACCCTTGTTGTACGCCATCACTCCAATAAAAATTACTCTTCATCTCTGGATTGCAGGCCCACTGACAGGTGGATGTGTAAGGAGAAAATTACTCGGCAGCCTATTATTTTAAAGTGGTTTCAGCAGCTAATAGCAGGGAAGTCTCCACAAAGCCACAGGAGACAGGAAACCACCCTCCTCCCTTGTCTATTCAAAACACACAGAACTAAAATCCGGCTGAAGAACCGTGGACTAATATCCCTCTCTCCTCCAAAGACTCAGAGTTTATAAATTCATTTCCCAAATAGTGTTCCACAGAGATGTTCACTATGTGTTCACTACCACTCAATCTCATGGTCTACTGGTCTTGAAAGTTACACCTAGAATCACAGATGATAAAGATGAAATAATCTGCCCTGGTTGGTGTGGCTCAGTGGATTGAGTGCTGACCTGTGAACCAAAGGGTCACTGCTTTGATTCCCACTCAGGGCACATGCTTGGGTTGCGGGCCGGGTCCCCAGTAGGGGGTGCGCAAGAGGCAACCACACATTGATCTCTTTTTCTCCCTCCTTTCCCTCCATCTACACATAAATAAAATCTTTTCTTAAAAAAAGACAAAATAATCCATAACGGGCAGTGGAGATTAGGCACAAGGGACCAAATGTTACCTCCTTTAGAGTCTTCCTTTATCTCTGTCTTTAGAGCATCAGTTCTCAAATGGAATGAGCATCAGCATCACCCAAGAAGCCATTTTTTCCCAAACAGCATATGCTCATTGTCCCACTCTGAAGACCCTAATGGTATATGCCTGAATATGGCCAGAGATATGTGCTTTTGAAATAAATTCCCTAGGTAAGATTAACATGTACCCTTAATTAAAAACCAATGTAATAGATTATCTGTATTATATATTTTAACTCTATGATTCTAAAAATATTCTAATAGGATCTGGGAATATTCTAATAGCTGGAATAGCCAGCTCTTTTCATCAGAGAGATTGAGAGTAAGTGCAAGAGAGAGAAAGACAAGGACAGAGATCATTTTGGGCCAAGATTTCCGATTACTGTATGCCCACTCTAGGACAAGTAGCCACTGTAGCTACACAAGTAGCTACATGTACTTTGGGTTCTAACGATACCAAGCCATAGTGGTGTCAAAACTTTTGGCATCTCTGGGCCACACTGGAAGAATAGTTGTCTTGGGCCACACATTAAATACACAAACACTAATGAAAACTTATGAGCAAAAAAAGGTTTTAAGTAAATTTATGATTTTGTGTTGGGCTGCATCCATAGCCATCCTGGGCCACATGCAGCCTGCAGGCTGCAGGTTGGACACCCCTGCAACCATTACACAAATCGCAGACTCTCACCTGGAGTATACACTAGAATGACCCATAGAGTTTAAAATTATACATGACTAAACCCCATCCCTGGAGCTTCTGAATGAGTTGATGTTTTTCCTTTCATACACAGATATTTTTAATCATCACCCAAAGATATGTTTATTGATTTTAGAGATAGAGGAATGGAGAGAGCAAGATTGAAAGTGAGAGTGAGCGAGAGAGAAACATCATGTGAAAAACATCAATTGGTTCCCTCCTGTATGTGCTCCGCCTGGGAATCAAACCCGCAACCTAGGTATGTATCCTAGGGAATGGAACCTGCAACATTTTGGTGTTCGGCACCACACTCCAACTAACTGACCACCTGGCCAGGGCCTGAGTAAATTGATTTTGGGCTGGAGTTCTGGATACACTGACTAGAGGGAGATAGCTATGAGGGTAATTGAGATGAACAGCCTTGAAAATTCTCTTCCACTAAAGATAGGTATCACTCAGGAACAACCAATACCATCTACATATTTATTGATCATATTCTATGTTTCAAACACTGTAAAAAATAAACTTCATTTAGATATAATGCACATACCATATAATTTACCCATTTTATATGTATAATTCAATGATTTTTAGTAACTCTACAAAAGTTGTATAACCATGATATCTTTTTAAAAAGATTTTATTTATTTATTAAGAGAGAGGGAAAGGGAAGGACAAAAACAGGGAGAGAAACACAAATATGTGAGAGATATATCGATCAGTTGCCTCTTGCATGCCTCCAACTGGGGGCCTGGCCCACAACCCAGGCATGTGACCTGACCAGGAACAGAAACAGTGACCTTTAGGTTTGCAGGCCAGCACTAGATCCACTGAACAACACCAGCCAGGGCTAATCTTGATATCTCTTACATCATTTCCTTTCCTTTTCATTCTACTACTACTACCCTGGCTGTGGTAAATCCATTCTAGAATATTTTCTTCCCTCCAATAAGCTCCTTCAGTAAGCTCTCTGATGCTTGTAGACAATCCCCATTCCTTCCATCTGCCCCAGGAATTCACTAATCTAATTTTTCCCTACATATTTGCCTATTTTGGATACTTCAAATAAATAGAATCATACATTACAGCTTCTTTTACTTAGTATAATATTTTTGAGGTTCATCCATGTTATAGCATGTCTCTTTATTCCTTTTTATAATTGAGTAATATTCTATAGAATAGAATACTGTACTATATTTTGTTTACCTATCAGACATTTGGGTTGATTCCACTTTTGGCTATTATAAATAACGCTATTATGAATATTTATGTAGAAGTTTTAGTGTGAACATATGCTTTCATTTATCTTGGGTATATATCTAGGAGTAGAATTGCTGGATCATGTGATAAGTCTGTGTTAACTTATTGAGGAATTACCAAATTATTTTCCATAACAGCTGTATCATTTTATATTTCCACCAGCAACATATGAAGTTTTCCATTTCTCTACATCTCCACCTCTTATTGTCTTTTTCATTATAGCCAGTCTACTAAATGTGAAGTGGTATCTCCACTGTTTTTTAAATGTTATTATTTTCATTGAGGTATAATTGACATACAACATTATATTAGTTTCAGATGTACAACATAATAACTCAATATTTGTACATATTGCAAAATAATCACCACAATAAGTCTAGTTAACATCTGTCACCATATAGTTACAGAAATTTTTTTCTTATGATGAGAACTTTTAAGATCTATTCCCTTAGCAACTTTTAAATATGCAACACAGTATTATTAATTACAGTCAATATGCAGTACACTACATCCCCAAGACATTCATATTGTAACCGCAAAATTGTACCTTTCGACTCCCTTCACCCACTGCACCCACCTCTCACCCTCCACCTCTGTCAACCAACACTCTGTTCTATCTGAGTTTAGTTTTTTTTTGCTTTTCTTTAGTTTCCTCATATAACTGAGATCACACACTATTTGTCTCCATTATGGTTTTAATTTGCATATCCCTGATGGATAATGATGTTAAGCATCCTTTCATGTATTTATTTAGCCATTTGAATATCTTCTGTGCTAAGCTTTCTGTTTATATCTTTTGCTCATTTTTATGCAGGTTTTCTTATTATTGTGTTCCAAGAGTCCTTTATAAATTCTGGATATAAATACTTTATTGAATTTGTAGTTTGTAAATATTTTCCCCTAGTCTGTCACATTTATTCCATCTTTTAATATTTCTTTGGAAAAACACAATTTTTTGTATTATGAGTAGGGCCAGTTTATCAATTTAATCTTTTTATGGACAAGTTTTGGTGTCATATCTAAGAAATTCTGTTCAGTCCAAAGTCTTGAAAAGGTTCCCCTGTTTTCATCCAGAAGCTTTATTGTTTTGGCACTTCCATTTAAGCCTATTCTGTTTTTAAATTAACTTTATTGAGGTAACATGGTTAATAACATTACATAAATTTCAGGATACAACAATATAATTCAATATCTGTATACTCTACTGTGTGCTTCCCACCAAAATTCTAGTTTCCTCCCACTGAGTTAATATTTGAACATGGTGTATAGTGAGAATCTAAGTTGGTCTTTTATTTTACTTTTATTATTTTAAATTATATTTTATAAATTATGCAATTACAGTTGTCCTAATTTTCTTCACCCTTTGCCTCTCTCCACCCAGCATCCCCCCCCACTTCCTCAGGCAATCACCCCACTATTCTTCATTTCCATGGATCATGGGTGTAAATTCTTTGGCTATTATATTTCCTATACAGTACTTTATATCCCCATGGCTATTCTGTAACTATCTATTTGTATTTCTTAATCCCCTCAACTTTTCACCCATTCCCCCCAACCCCCCTCCCATCTGACAACCATCAAAATGCTCTCCGTATCCATGATTCTGTCCCTGTTCTTCTTGTTTGCTTAGTTTGTTTTTAAGATTCGATTAAGGATAGATATGTATTTATTCCCATTGTATTGTTCATAGTTTTGATCTTATTTTTCTTAAAATAAGTCCCTTCAATATTTCATATAATAATGGTTTGGTGATGATGAGCTCCTTTCGTTTTTTCTTGTCTGGGAAGCTCTTCATCTGCCCTTTTATTCTATATGATAGCTTTGCTGGGTAGAGAAGTCCTGGCTGTAGGACCCTGCTTTTCAGGAGTTTGGATATTTGTTGTCAATCCCTTCTAGTTTGCAAAGTTGCAGAAATCAGCTGACTGTCTTATGGGAACTCCCCTGTAGGTAACGAACTTCTTTTCTCTTGCTTCTTTTAAGATTCTCTCTTTATATTTAAACTTTGGATTTTAATTAAGGTGTGTCTTGGAGCGGGCCTTTATGCATCCATCTTGTTTGAGACTCTCTGTGCTTCTTGGACTTGCATATCTATTTCCTTCATTAAAATAGGGAAGTTACCTTTCATTGTTTTTTCAAATAGATCTGCAATTTCTTGCTCTTCCTCTTCTCCTTCTGGCACCCCATGAGTGAATATTGGACATCTTGAAGTTGGTCCAGAGGCTGCTTATACTACCATCATTTTCTTTTTATTTTTTTTTCTTCTTGTTGTTCTGATTGGTTGTTTTTTGCTTCCTTTCAAAAGGAAGGAACATACCCAATGATTTGGATGTTCCAAATCATTGATGTGATTCTTGGCTTCATCCACCCTACTGTTGTTTCCCTGTAAATTATTCTTTATTTCAATTAGTGAATCCTTTGTTTCTCACTGGATACTTTTTTATGTTGCTGAGGTCCTTACTAAGTTCCTTGAGCATCCTTATAACCAGTGTTTTGAGTTCTGCATCTGATCTGATTATCTCCATTTTGTTTAGCTCTTTTTGTGGAGTTTTGATTTGTTCTTTCATTTGAGCCATGTTTCATTGTCTCCTCATTTTGGCAGCCTCCCTGTGTTTGTTTCTATGTATTAGGTAGAGCTTCTTTGACTCTATGTCTTTGTAGTATGGCCTAGTGTATTAGGCATCCTTTAAAGTCCAGTGGCACATCCTCCCCAATCACCCAAGTTGGGTACTTGAGATGTGCCCTTCGTGGGGGCTAAGTACACCTTCCTCTTGTAATTGAGCCTTAGTTGCTTGGCAGGTCAATGGGAAGGATTTACCCAGACCAGTCAGCTGCAAGGACTGGCTGTGACCACTTACCACCAGCTTCCACCCTTCGTGTAGGAATAGATGTGCAGGGGCAGAGTGGCGGTGCTTAGACATGGTCTTTAGCTGTCCACTGGGTGCACTGGCCCTGCAGTTTCCAGGGTGGTGCAGGCCAAGGTCAGCCCTGTCCTGTGTTTTGTCCGGGCCACCATGCCTAAGTCATAAAGCAATCTGAGATGGCTAACACTTGTGCTGGGCTTGGAGATTCCCAGGCAAGGCCAAGCTGTGAATCGATGCTGGATGCTGCTAGTGCCGGGCCTAGGGCTCACTCAGGATAGCTGTTGCTTGTTTGAGAGGATTTAGGAAGTTTTGAAGCATAAGCCAAGACCAGCCATTCATATGGAAAAGTAGCTTGGGTGGGGTCCACAAATTGGGTGGGGTGGAGTCTCAGGGGATCTCCAAGGTGGGCTAAACAGTGTTAGCCAAGTTGATGGAGTCTCAGATAGGGCACCAGCTTGCTAGCTCTGTCAGAGTGGGGTTTAGAAAAGGAACAATGGCCTCTGAGCACCTTGATTTCAGACACTTCAGTTCCTCCCTTTATGCTACTGGTGTCTTTCAAGCTGCTACCCCAGTTCTAGAGCTCAGAGGGAGTGAGTTTGAGTAGTTGAGTCCATGTGTGAGTTCTTTAAGAGGAACCGATTGGGGCTTCAGAAGTTTCTTCCACCAACTCAATTCCTGCTGGTTATTGCAGCCAGAAGTTGTGGGGACTCACGTTCCTGGCACTGGAACCCTGGGGTGAGGACCTAGTGTGAAGCTGAGACTATTCAGTCCCGAGATATCCCTCCTGAACTTTATCCACCACATGTAGGTGAAGACCAGCCTGTTCTGTGTCTGTGCCCGTCCTATCAGTCTGGATGGATGTGGTTTATTTAATTCTATAGTTGTCCGACTTCCATTCAACTCCATTACTCACAGTTCTGAGTGATGGTTGTTCTATATTTTAGTTGTAATTTAGATGTGGTTGTGTGAAGAGGTGAGCCATATCTGCCTATGCCACTATCTTGACCGGATGTTGGTTAAGTTTATTTTTTTACATGTGGATATACAAATGTCCCAGCACCATTTGTTGAATAAAGTCTTTTTGCCCAATGAATTGTCTGGGTACATTTGTCAACAATCAATTGACCATAAACGCCAGGGATGTTTCTAAACAATCAATTCTGTTCCATTGATGTACATGCCTACCCTATGCCAGTACCACACTGTCTTGATAACTGTAGCTTTATAGAGTTGGCTGTTCTGTGAATACACCATGTTCTCTCTCACCTCTTCCAGTTCTTAGTGTATGCTATTTCTTCTGCCTAAAATAGTCTTCTGTAGACAACTCTGACTTATATTTCAGATTTAAGCTAAAAAAATTCTTTGTCCAGCAACTGTTCCTTGGTTTCAAAAAGTCTGGGTCAGGTATTCCAACTTGGTGCTCCAGATCACCCTGTAATTATCTGTGTCACTGCATTATCACATCACATCACATCACATTTGCCTGTTCACTTGACTGTAAGCTCCATGATGGCAGTGATCCTTGCTACTCAGCTCAACAGTTTCAGCTTCATTCCTTTGTACAGTGTCTGATGCATAGCAGATGATCAAAAAAACTTGTTGAAGAAATGAGGACCTGATTCTACTTCTAGTTATGGAAAACTAGTTGAAACCAAATTTATGCTGAAAACAAAAAAAAAAAAAACTATGACAAAAATAAATTATATATATATATTTGAAGGCATCTAAGATCTAATAAGACAATAAAGTGTTATGGAGCCAAGATGCAGGATAAAAGAAAACTAAGAGAGGCTGTTTTTCTCTTCAGGTCATTGGGTGATTACAGAATAGTCACTGAGAGACTAAAATAACAAACATTTGAATTCAGGACCTATCTTTGAGGGGAACCCTAGGTAAACCCACAGACGTTAGGTTCCAACTGAGAAAGGATACACACCAAAAAGAGGGTTAAATCAGCTTTCACATGGTCAGCTTCAAATTATCTCAACCTCATAGTGAATTAAAGTGATAAGGGATTGCTAATGCACTTAATCACTTGCCTGAAGCGAGCATAAATCATTTCTGGATAAATATTTAAGAAGATGAGGCCTCAAATAATCTCTATTATAGTTTTTCATATACAATGTCTGCCAGTCAACCAAAACTAACCAGGCATATGAGCAAACAAAGCAAAATTAATAAAGAAAAAAAAACAAGAGAGACAATAGACAACAAGAAACATACCCTAAAGGATTGAGATAATGGAGATACCAGATTAATTTCAAATAATTACACTTTATATGCCAAAATAAGGAAAAGACAGGAAGAAAGAAAAGGCTAAATAACAAATTTTGGCAAAGAACTGAATGCTATTTTTAAAAAGAACTGAGTGAAGGTCTAGAAATAAAAAATATGTGTCAGAAGTGAAATAAAGAAAAAAACATTGAGTGAGTTTAACAGAAGATAAGACAAAGCTAAAGAGAGTGAATTGGAAGACAGGTCAGAAGAAAATATCCAGAATGAAATACAGAGAAAAAAAGGAAGGAATACAGAAAAAAGTGTGCCAGAGGCCATAAGGGATACAGAGAAAATGTCTAAAAGACATTTTAGACATTGTAACTAATTCTTTAAAAGAGTAGAGCAAGAATAAGACAGGGACAACATTTAAGGCAATAACACTGAGAATCTTTAAAAACAGACAAAACAACCCTCTAGCCACAAATTCAAGTACTGTGAACCCCAATGAAGATAAATATAAAGAAAATCACACCTACGGACATCGTGGTAAAATTACTAAAACCCAAAGATAAAGACAAACATCTAAAGAAGCCAGAGGAAGAAGCACATTACATACCAAAGAAACAAACATAAATCTTTCAGCTGATTTCCCATCAGAAATAATGAAAGCAAATAGGCAGTGACACAGTACCTTCAACATGTTTTAAGAAGAATAATTAATAGTCTATAATTCTAGAACTAGTAAAAACATCCTTCAAAAATGAAGGTGTAATAAACACATATTTTCAGAACAAAACCTGAAAAAAATTATCTACAGCAACCACAAACTAAAGGGAATGTTAAAGGGTGCTAGTGGAACAGAAGGAAATTTTCCAAGACATAGGCTTGAATACAAAAAAAGGAATTAAGAGAAAAGAAAAGCATAAACATCAGGTAATCTACATAAATATTGATAATAAAACAACAATGATGATGTCTTGTGTGGTTTACATTATATGGATAATTAAATTGTAAAACAATAGCATATAGTTTGCCAGGGGAACATAAAGTATTCTAAAGCTTTTGCACTGTTTAGAAAGAGGTCAAAGAACTAATTTTATCAAACTATAGTCAAGAATGAATGTTTTAATCTTTAGAATATACACTTAAACAATAGTAAAATAATGTACAAATACAAAGTTAACAAAGGGTAAAAAATAAATGAGACCAAAAAAAATCCAAAAGAAGGTAATAAAGAGAGAAAAGATTCAAAACAGGCAGGACAAGTAGAATGCAAAAGTGTGATGATACATTTAAAGCCAGATATATAATTAATTAAATTTAATGAAAACTGCTTAAATGTGCCAGTTAAAACAAGATACTCTGTATTAAAAAATAAAGCAATGTCTGTTAACCAGAATGAGTGAATGAATGAATGAATAAAAGGTAAAAATTTTACAGATGAGAGATTGGTCATGCAAATAGCATACAAAAGAAAGTGGCAGTATTAGCCTTGGCTGGTGTGGCTCAATGGAGTGAGTGACAGCCTGGGAACTGAAAGGTTGATGGCTCAATCCCCAGTCAGGGCACATTCTTGGGTTGTGGTCCCCAGCTGGGGGCATGCGAGAGGCAACCGATTGATGTATCTCTCACACGTCCATGTTTCTCTCCCTCCCTTCTATTCTCTCTAAAGATCGAGAAATAAAAACATATTTTTTGGAAAAATAAACCTTCCCTTACTCCAAATTCTGAATTAAAAAAAAAAAAGAGCCCTGCCTGGTGTAGCTCAGTGGATTGAGTGTGGGCTACAAACCAAAGGGTTGCCAGTTTGATTCCCAGTCAGGGCACATGCCTGGGTTGCAGGCCACTTCCCAGCAGGGGACGCGTGAGAGGCAAGTATACACTGATGTTTCTCTCCCTCTCTTCTTCCCTTCCCCTCTAAAGATAAATAAATAAAATCTTTAAACAAAGAAAGTAGCAGTATTAATGTGAAACAATGTAGGCTTTAAGGTAAAAAGCATTACTAGATATAAAGAGGGATATTTCATAATAATGAAAGGTTCACTTCAAGAAGAAGATGTAATAGTTTCAAATCTGTATGCACCTAATAATATGTTTTCAAAATATACAAATCAGAAATTCTCAGAACTAAAGGAAGACATGAATAAATACATAATCATTGTGGAAGATTTTTAACACAAATATCTCAGCAACTGATGGAACCAGTAGACAAACAAAAAAATCAGAGAGGGCAAAAATATTTAAAGAACACAATTTGACCTGTTTGATAAATGACTTTACACTATAGTACATACAAGATCTGTCCAGAAAAAGTCCAGTCAATGTGAATATAACAAGAACAGTTTGCATGACATCGATGTAACCTGGCAGCCAAGGAGAGTGGATGGGAATGTACATGGGTGAACAATGACAACTTCACTGTACTACTAGTCAGTGGGGATGGCAGATGCCATTGAGTGAGCACATGTACTGTGTGGCTGTCACATTCAAAATGACTGAGCCAGTACGGCAATGAATCTGCATCAGATTTTGCGTTAAGCTTGAACATTCCTCCACAGGAACTATTCAAATGATTCAGAAGGCTGCAGCAATGGGAAACTGGTGATTGGCAGATTCATCATGAAAATGTACCCGCTCATGCTTCACATCTTGTGCAGTTTTTTGGTGAAACATCATATCATCCAGGTGACTCGTTCATCCTACAGCCCAGATTTGGTGCCCTGCAACTTCTGGCTTTTCCCATAACTAAAATCACCTTTGAAAGGGGAGAGATTTTAGACTGTCAATGAGATTCAGGAAAATAAGACAGGGGAGCTGATGGTGATTGGGAGAACTGTGTGAGGTCCCTAGGTGCTTACTTTGAAGGGGACTGAGGTCTCATTGTCCTATGTACAATGACCAGTGTAACAGAATAGAGAGCCCAGAAATAAATCCACATCTTTTACGGTCAATTGATATCTGACACAGGAGAAAAAATATACAATAGGGTAAAGACAGTTTATTCAATAAATGGTGTTGGGAAAATTGGACAGGCACATGCAAAAAATTAAAACTGATCACCTTCTTACACTTTATACAAGGATACAGCAAAAAAAAAAAGAAGAAATTTAAAATGGATTAAAGATTTAAATGTACAAATTGAAACCATAAAACTTCTAGAAGAAAACATAGATGTAAACATTCTGGCATTGGTCTTAGTAATATTTTTTTCTGATTGATATCGTTGGGCAAGAGAAATGAAAGAAAGCAATAAACTAATGGGCTACATCAAACTAAAAACATTTTGCACAACAAAAGAAACCATCAACAAGATGAAAAAGACAACCTAATGAATGAAAAAAGATATTTGCCAGACATATCCAATAATATCCAATAATGGATTAATATCCAAAATTTATAAACTCAACACCAAAAAGAAAATTCAATGGAAAAAAGGGCACAGGACCTGAATAGACACTTCTCCAAAGAGGACATAGAGATGGCCAATAGACATATGAAAAGATACCCAAAGTCACTAATCAGAGAGATGAAAATCGAAATTACAGTCAGATGTCTCTTCACACCTGTCACAATGATTATCAATAATAAATCAACAAACAACTACTGGTGAGGATGTAAAGAAAAGGAAACCCTCATGCACTGTTGGTAGGATTGTACATAGGTGTAGTCACTATGGAAAACATCATAAATTTTTTATTTTAATTGTTTTTCAGTACAGTTTTCTGTCTTTTACTCCCATCCCAGACCACCCCCCAGTGATCCCCACCTCCCTCCCCTTTCCACCCCCCTTAGTTTTTGTCCATGTGTCCTTTATACTTGTTCCTATAATCCCTTCCCTTTTTCCCCCTCCCCTCTCCCCTCTGGATACTGTCATCCCCTTTTCTATTTCAATGTCTTTGGCTATATTTTGCTTGCTCGTTTGTTTAGTTGCTTAAGTTCCTGTTAAAGGTGAGATCATATGGTATTTGTCCTTTACTGCCTGGCTTATTTCACTTAGCATAATGCTTTCCAGTTCCATCCATGCTGTTGCATAGGGTAGGAGCTCCTTTTTTCTTTCTGCATCATAATTTTTAAAAAAGATTTTATTTACTTATTAAAGAGAGAGAGAGAAACATCAATGTGTGTTTGCCTCTTACATGCCCCCTACTGAGGACCTGGCCTGCAACCCAGGCATGTGCCCTGACTGGGAATCAAATAAGCAACCCTTTGGTTTGCAGGACGGTACTCAATCCACTGAGGCACACCAGCCAGGGTACATCATAATTTTTTTAAAAAAACTAAAATTAGCCCTGGCTGGTGTGGCTCAGTGGATTAAATGTTGACCTGTGAACTGAAAAGTGGCCATTTCAATTTTCAGTCAGGGTACATGCCCCATTTGGAGGCATACAAAAGGTAAGCAATGGATGTTTCTATCACACATTGATGTTTCTCTCCTCTCTTTCTCCCTCCTTTCCCCTCTCTCTAAATAATAAATAAAATCTTTTAAAAAAGATTTAAAAAAAAAGCCCTGGGTGGGTGGCTCAGTTGGTTGGAGCATTGTCCCGTACACCAAAAGTTTGCAGGTTTTATCCCCAGTCAGGGCACATACCTGGGCTGTGGGTTCAATCTGATCCCCAGCCATGGTGCGTACGGGAGGCAACTGATCTGTTTCTTTCTCACATCAACATTTATCTTTCTCTTTCTCTCTCTCTCTCCCCTCTTCCCTTCTTCTCTCTCTAAAATCAATAAATACATCCTTGGGTGAGTATTGGAAAAATAAAAATAGAAAACATTATGGGGGTTTCTCAAAAAAATTTAAAAAGAATTACCTTATGACTCAGCATTTCTACTTCTGGCTATATATTCAATATAAATCCAAAACACTAATTCAAAGATATATGCACCTTCACATTCAGTGCAGTGTTATTTACAATAGCCAAGATGTTACAGCAACCCAGTGTCCATCAATAGGCAAGTAGATTATAAAGTTTTGGTACATATATACAATGGAATATTACTTGGCCATAAAAAGAATAAAATCTTACCATTTGCATCAGTATGGACAGGGCTAGAGTGTATTATGCTAAGTGCAATAAGTCAGAGGAAGACAAATATGATATAATTTCACTTATATGTGAAATCTAAAGAACAAAATAAATGAACAAAAAAACAGAAACAGGCTCACAGACATAGAGAGCAGACTGATGATTGCCAGAGGAGAGGGTGTGGGGACTGGGTTAAAAAGATGAAGGGATTAAGAAGTACAAATTGGCAGTTACAGAATAGTCATGAGGATGCAAAGTACATCATAGGGAATATTGTCAATAAAATTGTAATAACTATATATGGTATCAAATGTGTACTAGATTTATTGGGGTAATAACTTCATAAGTTATATGTCTAATCACTGAGTTGCACACCTAGAATTAATACAAGGGGGGGACCCAGAATACCCTGGAATTTATTTATAAAAAATTGTGTATTTACTCTTACATGTATAAACTTCAGTCACCTTCAAAGTACTCTCCATTTTATATAATACACCTACTGAGATGTTTTTTCCACTGTTCAAAACTGTTTTTGAACTCATTGATATTGATGTCGTTTAGTGCTTCTGCTGCTTTTTATTTTACCTCTTCCATATTGGCAAAACATTTCTCTTTGAGGACTTTTTTCATTGGGGGAACAAAAACAAGTTCCTTAGGGTGAGATCAAGTGACTAGGGAGGGTGGGGCATGGGAGTCATGCCAGTTTTTGGTAAAAAACTGCTGAATGCTTGGTGCAGGTGGGCAGGTGTGCACGTAAATCACCCATCATGAAATGGACAAACATGTTGAAAGAGTCTTCAAAAAAAATTCCCTGAAGCTGAATGCAGCCTCTCACAACAATGCCAGCTAGTACATTCATACAGATGAGTTTCTAGAACACTCACCTAGCCAGGAAAGCTTGTACTACAAGTGGCCCACCCTCCAGAAGATAATTCTGTTTTTTTTTTAGTCTACCTCATATCATATAATATTGTATATCAACTGCAGTTGAAAAACTTATACATTATTTTTAAAAATAATTTTAAAAATACACATTTTTCATAAGGCTGTAGCTGCCATCAAGTCTATGTATAGTTTATTCTACAAGAGCCAGGTTAATTTAACACCACATTCAAAGAATAAAGGGAGAAAAATCAAATGATTATCTCAATAGATGCAAGAAAACCACCTGATATGTATATTCATTCATGACTAAAATAAAACTTTTAGTAACTAGGCTAGAAAATAACTTTTAAATTAATAAAGGTAGTTTTTTCAAAAACAAAAATATCTACAACAAACATACTTAAAATTGAAATGTTAAAAGATTTTCCCCTCTAAGATTAGGAATAGAACAAGAATGTGTCCAATTATTACTTTTATTCAATACTGTCTTGACCATTCAAGCCAGTACAATAATGTAAGAAAAAGAATGATACAGGCCAAGGTTTGTTTTCCTGTGGTGCAGACTGGGAGACATAGATTATCACATAGGACTTTTTTTTTTACTGTTGTTCAAGTACAGTTGTCCCCATACCACCTACCACTCTCCCCAACCCCACCCCACCCATCCCCACCTCCCACACTTAATCCAACTACTCCCAGTTTTTTAAAAAAGATTTTATTTATTTATTTACAGAGAAAAGCTTACATAAGGAATGGAGAAAGAAAGGGAGAGAAACATTGATATGCAAGAGACACTTGGATCAGCTGCCTCTCATGTGCCCTCAACTGGGGACCTAGCCTACAAGCCAGGCATGTGCTTTGACTGGGAATCAAATCACTGACCTTTTGGTTCACAGGCTGGCACTCAGTCCACTGAACCATATCAGCCAGGGCCATGTAGGACTTTTATTAGGAAGTGCTTTGGGGATCAACATACATGCAACAGGAAAAAAAATCTTTCCCCAAAAGCCCTAGACAAATTCATAGGGAGATCTGGAGTTGGTATGGCCCTTCAGAGGTTTCTGGACTGTGGGAAAAGGGGCTAGCCTAAATTTATACTCCCTCATTGATCAGTCATTGGATGTGAGATGCCCTAGAAGGAAGGATATTCTTAAGTGAGACAGTTTTCCTCAAACAAGACAAATTCAAATAAAGCCTGTCAAACTGAGATCCGTCTCCTGGCAGCACTCCCAACAGCTGAGGGAATTGAATGAGGACTGGGTAATGGATGACAACATTAACTGCAGACATTTAAAATGGCTTCAAAAAATATCAAATACAGTGAAATAAATCTCATGAAAGGTACGTAAGAGTTTTCCACAGAAAACCTCAATAAATGGAGGTATATACCATATTCATAGATCAGAAGATGCAAAATTATAAAGATTTAAGTTTTCCTTATATTGATTTTTAGGTTTAATGCAATGAAAATTAAAATCCCATAAGGTTTTTCCCCTTGATTGTATAGTATTGTGGTAAGAATATTTAACATGAGAACTACCCTCTTAAAATTTTAAGTGTATAGTACATTATTGTTGACTGTGGGTACAATGTTATACAGCAGATCTTTAGAACTTATCTTACTTAAGTTAAACTTAATGTCCCTTGATAAGTAACTCCACATTTCCCTCCCCCTGAACTAGATAACCAACATTCCATTCTTTGATTCTATGAAATTGACACTTTAGATACCTCATGTAAATGGAATCAGGCAGTATTTGTCTTTCCGTGACTGGCTTTTTTCACTTAGCATAATGTTCTCAAGGTTCATCCATGCTCATGTATTGCAGAATTTACTTTTTAAGGCTGAATAGTATTACCACATTTTCTTTATCTATTTATGTATCAATGAATTTTTAGAATGCTTCCACATCTTAGCTGTTGTGAATAATGCTGCAAAAAATGTAAAAGTGAAAATATCTCTTTGGGATCCTGATTTTAATTCTTTTAAATAAATACCCAAAAAGTAACATTACTGAATCATATGGGAGTTCTGTTTTTAATTTTTTACAAAACATACATGCTGTTTTCCACAGAGGGTGTACCATTTTACATTCCCACCAACAGTGTACAAGCATTCCAGTTTTTCCATATCCTCACCAATACATGTTTCTTTTTTTTAATAGTAGCTATCCTGACAGGGGTGAGGTAGGATCTCATTGTAGACTTGAATGATTTACATTTCCATGATGATTAGTGGTGTTGAACACTTATTCATATATGTGTTGACCATTTACATGTCCTGTTCGGAGAACTGTTTATTCAAGTCTTTAGCTCAGTTTTTAAAATTTTATTAAATTTAGTGGGGTAACATTGGTTAATGAAATCATACAGGTTTCAAGTATACAGTTGTATATTGCATTGTGTGTTCACCAACCAAAGTCAAATCTCCTTCTTTCACCATATATTTGACCCCCTCAACCCTTAAGAACCTCTCTTTCTCTCTCCCTCTCTAAGTAAATAAATGAAATCTTTTTTAAAAAAGATACCAGTAGTTTCTTCCACTGCCCCAACCCCCACTGGTTTTTACAACCAGAAGTCATGAGGCTGTATTTTTCCCAAGGCTGAAACCCTGGGCTGTGCAGTGTGGCCTGCAGCTAGGATCACTTGCTCAAAAGGTGACCCACTGAATTTTATCCCCACACATGCATATGGGTCTGCCTGTTCCACCTGCCACTGCTGTTGCCTTGCTGCCATGGGATTACTGTGGCCACACTGCATCCTCTCTGCCCCACCTCCCCGTTTCTGCCCCCGGTACCCATCTGGATGAATTTAGCTTCTTTAAATCCTTGGTTGTCAGACTTCCCTACAGTTCAATTTTCTGTCAGTTCTAGGTGTTTTTCATTTTAAAATGAGTTTTGATCCTTCTTATGGCTGTGCAAGGAGGTGAAGTGTATCCACCTATGCCTCCATCTTGACTGGAAGTCTCCTCCAATAATCTATTGAAGGACACTTTTGTTGTTTCCATGTCTTGGCCACCTTGAATAGTGCTGCAATGAACATAGAGGAGTGCATACACCTTTGCAAATAAATGTTTTCAAGTTTTTCAGGTAGATATCCAGAAGAGGAGTTGCTGGGTCATATAGTAATTTCATTTTTAATTTTTTGAGGAACTTCCATACTGTTTTCCTTAGTGGCTGTACCAATTTACATTCCCACCAGCAGTGAATGAGGGTTCCTTTTTCTCCACAGCCTCTCCAACACTGTCATTACTTGTCTTGTTGATAGCACCCATTCTTACAGGTATAAGGTGGTACCTCATTGGAGATTTGATTTGTATTTACATAATAGCTAGTGAAGGTGAACATTTTTTCAAATATCTGTTTTAGCTCATTTTAATTTTGTAAACTTTTAATTTTTCAGCTACAGTTGACATACATGTTATATTAATTTCAGTACACCCCAGTGATTAGACATTATTTAACTTACAAGGTGATCATCCCAATAAATCTAGTACCCATCTGACACCATACATAATTATTAGAATATTATTGACTATATTCTCTATGCTGTACTTTACATCCCCATGACTATTCTGTGACAAATTTGTACTTCTTAATCCCTTTACCTTTTCCACCCATTCCCCAAATCCTCCTCCCATCTGGCAACTATCAAAATGTTCTCTGTATCTATGAGTCTGTTTCTGTACTGCTTGTTGGTTTATTTTGTTATTTTAATGTCAATTGTTGATAAAATATATTTAGCACCATTTTATTCTTCATATTTGTTATCTTTTATTCCTTCTTTTTAAAGACCTTTTAACATTTCCTGTAATACTGGTTTGGTGGTGATGAGCTCCTTTAGCTTTTTGTTTTCTGGGAAGCTCTTTATCTGTCCTTTGATTCTAAATGATGGCTTTGCTGGGTAGAATAATCTTGGTTGTTAAGTCCTTGCTTTTCGTGACTTTGAATATTTCTTGCCAGTTCCTTCTGGCCTGCAAAAGTTTCTGTTGAAAAATCAGCTGACAGTCTTATGGGAGCTCTCTTGTAGATAACTAACTGCTTTTCTCTTGCTGGTTTTAAGATTCTCACTTTGTCTTTAACCTTTGGCATTTTAATTATGATGTGTCTTGGTGTGGGCTTCTTTGGGTTCATCTTGTTTGGAATGCTTTGCTCTCTCCCTTCTCCTTCTGACATGCTCATGAAGTTAATGTTGGTACACTTGAAGTTGTCCTAGAGGCTCTTCACATTTGCTCAATTTTTTGTATTCTTTTCTATTTTTACTGTTGTGTTTAGATGTTTATTATTTCCTTTATTCCAAATTGCTAATTTGATTCCAGCTTCATCAAGTCTACTGTTGATTCTTCATTCTTCATAAGTTGTTCTTCATTTCATTTCATGTATCCTTCATTTCTGACCGGTTCTTTTTTATGGTGTCTTTGTCAATTTTCATGCTATTGAAGTTCTCACTGAGTTCCTTGAGGATTCTTGTAACCATTGTTTCAAACTCTCTGTATGTTAGTTTCCTTGCCTCCATTTCATTTAGTTCCTTTTTCTGCAGATTTGTCCTGTCCTTTCATCTGGGACCTGTTTCTTCATTCGTACACTTAGAGTCCCAGCACTGGAACTCATAGAGAGTGAGTCCGAGCAAGTACGTGTGAAAGAGGAACTGCCTGAGACTCCAGAAGCCCTCCATCTCTCACTTAGCCACAATCCCTGTTGGTTTTTAAAGCCATAATTTATGGGAACTTCTCTTTCTAGCTCTGGAAACCTGGGCTGGGAGGTGTGGTGTGAGGCTGGGATCCATTGTTCCTCAGGGGGAACCTCTAAAGCTCTGATATCTCTCCCGATTTTTATCTGCCACACATGGGTGTGAGACCAGCCTGTTCTGTCATTCCATGTCTCTGCCACTCCTACCAGTCTCAATGTTGTTTCTTCTTTAAATTCCTAGTTGTAGGACTTCCATTCAGCTCGATGTCAGGTGTTTCTGAATGACGTTTTTCTGTAGTTAGTTGTAATTTTGATGTCTATTTTAGCTCATTTTAAAATCAAGTTTTTGGATTTTGCTACTGACTTGTATAGCTCTTTACATATTTTGGATATTAGCCCCTTATCAGATATATGGTTTGTAAATATTTTCTCATTCTGTAGGTTGTATTTTCATTCTCTTGTTTCCTTTGACATACAGAAGCTTCATAGTTTGATATAGCCCCAACTTTTTAATTTTTGTTTTTGTTGCCTACACTTGCCAAGGCCAATGTTCTGAAGCTTTCTTCTGTGTTTTCCTCTTGGAATGTTATAGCTTCAGGTCTTAGGCCTTGAGTTTCTAACTTATTTTGTTGATTTTTGTGGATAAGTTTTCAATTTCATTCTTTTGCATGTGAAAATCCAATTTTCCCAACACTATTTGTTGAAGAGACTATTCTTTCCCCATTGTGTATTGTTGGCACCCTTTTCAAAAATAAGTTGAATGTATACATGTGGGTTTATTTGGGGGTTATTCTGTTTGATTGGTCTGTATGTCTGTCTTTATGCCAATACCATATGGCTTGATTACTGTAGCTCTGTAATATAGTTTCATAACAGAAAGTGTAATGCCTACAGCTTTGCTCTTTATTTTTCATGACTGCTCTGGATATTCAGAGTCTTTTGTGGTTCTGAGCACATTTTAAGATTGTTCGTTCTATTTCTGTGAAAAAAAATGCCACTGATATTTTGATAGGAATTTCATTAAATCTGTGATTTGCTTTGGGTGAAATGGACATTTTAACAATATTTAGTCTAACATTCCATGAACATTTGATGTCTTTCATTTGTTTCTTTAATTTTTCATCAATGTTTTGTAGTTTTTAGAACGTAAGTCTTTTGCCTCCTTAGTTAAGTTTATTCCTAAGTGTTACATTCTTTTAGGTGTTATTGTAAATGGGCTTGTTTTCCTAAATCCTTTTCAGATGGTTCAAACTAAGTGTACAGAAATGCAAATAATTTTTATATGCTGATTTGTATTCCTGCAGCTTTACTAAATTTATTAGTTCATGTCATGTACAAACAGAAACAATTTTAATGCTTCCTTTCTGATTGGATGTCTTTTATTTGTCTTGCTTCATTCCTCTATATAGAACTTCCAGTACTTTGTTGAATAGAAGTGGTGAGAGTGGGCATCCTTTCCTTGTTCCCTCTCTTAGAGGATAAGCTTTCAGTTTTTTTTAAAAAATATTTTATTTACTTATTTTTAGACAAAGGAGAAGGGAGGGAGAAAGAGGGGGAGAGAAACATCAATGTGTGGCTTCCTCTTGCACACCCCCACCAGGGACCTGGCCCGCAACTGAGGCATGTGCCCTAGACTGGGAATCAAACCAGTGACCCCCTGGCATGCAGGCTGGCACTCAATCCACTAAGCCACACCAGCTAGGGCATTGCTTTTTTTGTATTTAGTCTAGTTAATGATTTGCCACTTTGGTTTATCTTTTCAAAAAACCAACTCTTAGTCTCATTTATTTTTCTATGTTTTATTTTGTTTATTTCTGCTCTAAAGTTTTTTATTTTCTTCCTTCTTCTAACTTAGTTTGTTCTTCTTTTTCTAGCTACTAGTGGTGTAGAGTTAGTTTGTTTATTTGGGATTTTCTTTTTTTAACGTAAGTATTTATTACTATTAATTTCCCTCTTAGTACTATTTGCCACATCCTGTAAGTTTTTGTGTGTTGTGTTTGTTTGTCTCAAGGTATTTTCTAATTTCATTTTTTATATCTTTGACCCAATAGGTTGTTCAAGAGTGTGTTATTTAATTTCCACATACCTGTGACTTTTCCAGTTTTCCTTTTGCTATTGATTCTAGTTTCATTCCATTGTGTTAAAAAAATAACAGGTATGTTTTCAATTTTCTTAAATTTGTTAAGAGTTATTTTGTGACCTCAAACATTATCTTTCCTGGAGAAAGATATGTGTTTGTGAAGAATGTGTATCCTCCTGCTTTTGGATGGAATGTTCTGTATGTTTTTGAGGCTCATTTGTTATGTACTGTTGTTGAACTCCTCTATTTCCTTACTGTTCTGTCTAGGTGATTATCCACTATTGGAAGTAAGGTATTAGAGTCACCCACTATTATTCTATTGCCATCTATTTATTTATTCAGTTCTGTATATTGGTTTTACATATATACATAGGTTCTCTGATGCTGGTACATATGTAATTGTCATATATTCCTGTTGGATTGCTTCTTTTATCTCTATACAATGTCCTTCTTTGTCCCTTGTGAGAGTTTTGACTTAAAAGTCTATTTTCACGGGGGCTAAAGATGGCGACAGAGTAGGACGCAGCGGATTTCACTTCCCCCTACTCACAGGAGGAAAAACTGCCTAAGTCATGGAGGAACGGAGCGGACAGACAACAGTATTGCAGCGTATTTGAACATAAGAATCCACAAAGCGCTAGCGGACACTGAAAATCCAGGGACCAAACGTATTTCGAATTATATCTCTCCTTTCTTACTTCTGCCTTTTTTTTTTCTCTCGCTCTCT
>PVKM010017217.1:0-26111 GCA_004027735.1 Carollia perspicillata
CCCCCGCCAGAGACACAGGTGAGCCAATGCTCAGAGACCTGGCTCCCCAGGTGCTTCCAGGGGGTGGGTTACATAGGGGAAAATCATTCATTGTAGTGACTCAGGGAGTTAGGGTCATGGTCAGGGTCGTGGTCCTGGCTGATTGGTCAGCACTAGAGTGGGAGCAGTTGATCAGTGTGTATCTGGCCCCGATGTCGGCCATGGCGTCACTGCCTCTGGTTTGGCTGCTTTTCTGGGCCTGGAGCTGAAGCACAAGGGAGGCCTGAGCGCCATCTTTACTTTGATTGAAATGGTCTCTGTGGTCTTGAGGCTTTGTTCCTAAGATTATGTGTTGCCAAGCAGAACCTCATCACCCGGCGGCCTTAATAAAGGGAGTGGTCGTGCGAGGGAGGAGGAGGCAGGTGAGTCAGGTTGCTGGCTGAGGCCTGTAAGAGTCAAAAGGAAAGAAAAAACTTCACGCTGAAAAAATGAAGTTTCTGTGCAGTTCCACTGGGATTCTCCACTCTCAGTTCACATGATCGCACACATAGGAGAAACTGCACGCACAACAGACCAATCGATAAATCACTGGGCAAGCTGGAGATTGCAGAGCAACCCTAATTTTTCAAAGAAAATAAACATTTATTTGGTAAAGAAAACACACTGCACTGCTTGGAGATTCCTGTGAATCAAAACTTGACCTCCAGGGGGCAGCAGTTCCCTGTTACTGAGGACAGGTAACATTTTTAGTTCAAGGTTTTGTTTCTGGGATCTTCTGTACTCATTTCATGAAATGAGGCATGAGGCTTTTCATGCCCCTTTTCAGGGGCATGAAAAGGGACCTGGGGAGCCAGGTCTCTGAGCATTGGCTCACCTGTGTCTCTGGCGGGGGCCGGGGTGGTGGTGGTGATGGGGACACTCTGGAAATGTAAAGCCTTACTTTTGGGGCTGCAGACTCCTATTTGTGTCTCACTGGGCTTTGACATGTCCTTGTTCCCTAACAGCAGAGGTGTGTTCTCACAAAGAGAACTCATGTGCCTGGACACAGATGAAATCCTGATACAGGGTGCAGCCAAGAGGGGGCCCCCCAAAAAAGGGATTTGGAATGGGGTCCAGAACTCAAGGTGTCTAGGAAATATTAGAGAGACATATAAGATGTCCTCACCCCTTCCCCCGCAGGTGTGAGTTGGGGGAAGGGACACATGGAGCAGGAACATGCAGAGGTGTTTTGTACAGCAACAGCTTTGCAGCTAATCCATGGTGTGGTCATTTAACATCTCTATAGCCTTTGGTGGGTCGCTTAGATATGTTAAATAGCTGTGGCCATGCTCTGAGCCAGGGGCATGAAAAGGGACTCCCCCAAGATGTAACAGGGGCGGGGGGGGGGGCAAGGGGGGTGCCCAGGGCAGTTCCCCTGAGTTACAGCACTTGCATGGGAGCTTGGAGAAGATTGGCTTCATGACATAGGGGTCATACCTGCCCAAACTCACGATGGCAGCCCAGTAAACTTGGAATCATACAGAAATGCTGGCAGGTGTAACTGATTGTAGGAGAAGTTGGAAATGGGGGTACAGAGGAAGATTGACAGGGATTTAAACCCAGACACGGCAGCCATTGGGGAGAGTGCCACACAGCTTTGCCAGAGTGGGGACCCCCTCTTGGCTTTTCCAGGAAAAGAGATCCACGTGGTTTGGCCAGAGTGCAGACCCCCACAACTCTGGTGGAAAGAAGAACCATGCGGTTTTGGCCAGAGTGGGGACCCCTGAAGCTTTGGTAGAAGAGGACCATGCAGCTTCGGGGCACTCCCATTGGCCACGTGGCCTGGGAAGCAGGAGAGACTTTGCCTGGAAGAAGGGTGAAAGAACTCTTGCCAGTAGACCATGAGAAGGTGCCACATGGCTTTGGATTAATTGGAGATCCTGCCTGGACGGCGACACAGCTGATGGTGCCAGCGGCCTGAAACATGGACATGTGCTTCTTATCCAGAGTTACAGTACCCCAAATTAGGGTAGGGGGAGAAGAAGCACTGTGGGCATCTGTGGGTATCCTGAAGGACTTTGATATTTTAATGAAGACGGTAGGTCATTACTTTAAGTCTGTATAGCCTTAAATAAACATCCCCTTTCCTTTTCACAAATCTCTGGCATTGAGAGACGTCTTTCCTATTGGCAATGGACCATCGAGCCCAGTAGGGGGTCCTTTTGGTAATAGGATACTGTTCTGGACCCCTGTGTTCTGGAACGATCCTACACTCATCAATACTCAGACCTGCAAACACGTGTTGCGAGAGGATGGCAACAGGGTTCCCTCCTTGAGAACCTTGCTGATGTCTTCGCAAATAAAACTCTACCCGCAGTCCACTAACAGACCTGGGGCAAAAGCCGTAAGTCTACAGTCAGGCACAAGCACAGTGTAAACAATTTCCCCGTGACTTATAGATTCTGGATGAAAATTTTCTTTTGAAGTGTTTTTGAGACCCAGCCGGAAGTAAATCTTACCGTTCTTTGGGCAGCTCATGGTTCTCAGTTTCATTCCCTGCCTAGTTTAGCCAATGTGTTGTTTGTTGCATAGTATCATTTACTAATTTCAGGGAGAAAAGTTTCTCAAAGCTTTGTTGAAGTAAGAAACAGAAAAAATCATTGTAATATTTATTTTCTCCATTCATGTGGAAAATAAGGAAATACCAATAATCTCCTTGCTGTGGTACAAAAATATATAGTATTCATATCATTAGTGAAATGGAGTCGTCATTTTATGTTTTAGAAAGGAAGCTTACACAATCTAATAGGCTCAAATTAAAAGGACAAAGGAATCCATTTGAAGGGTACCCACTGGCCAAAGTGATGACAATTTGCACATCAAAAAATAAAAAACAAAACAAAACAGAATATCGAGTCTTTGGGTATTGGCCAAGTTTGAAGTAAGTCCACTACAGCCTATCCCTTCCACTGACTAAAACTTATAACTGGAAAAAATACAAGAAGCGACTATCTGAGGAAAGCACAGACTTGAAAATGGTAGGTGGATTGGAGATAAGAACCGACATACAAGGAATGGCCTATACCGGGGCGATTTTCTCTGGGATTCCTCCCCTTTTCATTTCCCAACTTTTGGTCAGCAGGTACCATTGGAAGAAGGACCAGAGGACCAGAAAAATGGGCCCCACAGAAAGCGTGGGAGACTGTGGCGTGGCACGGTTTACTTGTGTGGAAGCCTGCCTCTGGGTCCCCTCTGTCCTGACTCCATCCATCCCGCCACGGAAGAAGTCTGACCTTGCCCTCAGGAAAGTCACAGCAAAGCGGGCGCCCAGAGTTTCTGCTTCATCTTCAAGCTCAGTTATTTCAAGCCCACAGGCAGCTGCTGGGCTTGAAATAACTGCTAGACCCTACAATACATGGGTAAGTAGACAAATTGTGGCAGAATGATGAATGGAATATTATTCAGCAATTCAAAGAAATGAACTGTTATCCATGAAAAGACATGGATGAACTTTAAGTGCATATTATTTAGTCACAGGCAGTCTGAAAAGGCTACATGCTGTATGATTCTGATTATATGCCATTTCAGAAAAGGCAAACACTGTAGAGACAGTAAAAAGATTCATTGTTGCCAAGGGTGTGGGGGGAGGACGGAGGGCTGAATGGGTGAAGCGTGGTTTTTAGGGTTTTCAGGGTGCTGAAACTATTCTGTGTGACGCTGTAACAGTTGGCACGTGACATGGTGCATTTGTCAAAACCCACAGAGTTGCTCCAGACGGTATGCAAATAAATGTGTACAAACTTTTTTTTAAAATACACTGTACAGACTCTGTAAATTGTTCAGGAGATCCGTGGATCCCAGGATGGCATGCAGACTGCAACAGAAGACTCGAATCTGTGTTACAAATGTGTGAAACCACCTCACGAAAGGGGACGCGGGGCTCAGGGCTAATCTAAATAACTTTGGAAACGAGTGCAGTCTTCAAAGGCAAAAGAACTGAACGAAAGCACTGCTGTTTAGTGAATGAGGTTAGTCCCCACAGAGATACGTGTTTCTGATGCGGTTAACGAAACAAAAGCATTCCTACCGAGTGCTTAGTCATTTTCTTATTAGATTTTCCGTAACAACCGCAGGGCATACATATTATGGCCTCACTTCAGAGAAGAAGAGACTGGTTCAGTGAGAGGGGACCAAAAAAAAAAAAAAAAAACCCTGGGAATTATCTTCTGGAGGGCGGGCCCCTTGCAGCGCAGGTTTCTCCCACGAGGTGAGTGTCCTAGAAACCCACCTGCTCCCGTGCACCAGCTGGTGTTGTGAGAGGCTGCAGTCGGCCTCAGTGAATTTTTTCCTGCAGACTCTCTCAAGCGCATTTGCCCATTTCATGATGGGTGATTTACAAGTGCACCTGCTCACACAGCACTGAGTGTTCAGCAGTTTTTGACCAAAAACGGCTTGATCCCTGAGCCCCACCTTCCCTGTTCACCCTATCTTGCCCCAAGAAATTTTGTTTGTGTTTCCCCAGATGAAAAAAAAGTCCTCAGAGGGAAATGTTTTTGCTGATGTGGAAGAGATGGGGAAAAAAAAAAAAAAAAAAACCTGGAAGCACTAAAAGGCATCCAAATCCACGAGTTCAAAAGCTGTTTGGAGCAGTGGAAAAAATGCCTCACTAGGTTTATTGCATCACATGGAGAGTACTTCGAAGGTGACTGAAGTTTAACTATGTAAGAATAAATACACAATTTTAATAAATAAATTCTGGGGATTTTTGTTGCTCTTCATATGTCTACATATATATGAATTAACATAGATGCATCCATTTCTTTGCTCTTCCAGCAGAGGGGTCCCATTGAAGAAAAAAGAATACGAGAAGAGATGTGCCCTGCCAGGCGGTTCAGTTGGCTGGAGCTTCATCCTGTGCATCAAAGCGTTGTGGGTTCGAGCCCAGCCGGGGCATGTATGGGAGGCAGCCAATCAATGTTTCTCTGTCACATCAATGTTTCTCTCTCTATTTCTCTCGTTTCCTCTCTCTAAAATCAATGACCATATCCTCAGGTGAGGGTTAAAAAAATCTTTTAAAGAATAAGTGCAATGAAAAGGGGAAAAAAGAGCAGCTTTAAATTACCGGTGTCACCCCTTCCCCCAAGGCGACACAGGTCGGTGCCAAAAGAGACTGCCTGGGTCGGCAATTTCTCCCTTAGAGAAAGTGAGAGCCTACACGTGCACAGCCTTGCCCGCTGCGCAGGACACCACGCAGAAGGTCCACTTCTTTCTCGCCCCACCCAGAACACTGAGGGGGATGGTGCAACTGGCTGCTCTGATGACAGCTACGAGCAAAGAAAAGGGGTGAGGCTTACAGCAGCTGGGGTGCAGGACTCCACAAAGGGCTGTGGGTTCCAACTCATGGACCCCACCAAGGGGCCTGCTCTGAAGCTCGTACAACACACCACCTGCAAACCCAGCCAGCCAGCTCCTGTGCCCGGCCAGCACTTCACGCACCCCCCCAACCCCCCACCCCCACCCCCCTTCTGTAGCTGGGGTCACGTGTTTCCCCACAGACCGCACGCAGGTCTCTGCAGCACGTGCTAAGCGCGCTCGGAAAACTGTACTGGGGAAAACAACCGAGGCGTTCAGCCCTCCGCCTGGCTTTGAGAAACGGAGGGAAGGCTCACAGTCCTAAGACTTCCCCTTGAAGAAGGAACAAGAGAAGCGGAGTGGGTACCCCAGAGGAAAGGTCCCATGCAGGGCCGACTCCTGAAGCCAGTCAGTGACAACTGGAGGAGGCGACCGCTACTCCTAGAAGAAAACACTGGGGGGCGGGGGACACTCCTTGACATTTGCGCTGGTGATATTTTTGTGGAATTGACCCCGTAAGTACAGGCAACAAAAGCAAAGATAGATCAGTGGGATTGCATCGAAGTGAACATTTCCTGCACATCGTGGAGGACAGTCTCCTTTTAGAGGGATGGGCGCTTCACTGCAAGTAGCACGGTGATTACGACCCAAAGCTCTGGGGCCATTCATCTGTCTCAGATGCCCCACATCGGCACCGACTTATATTTGAGTAATTCCCTACCATATGAGACGAGGCGAGAGAGCACAGCTCCCTCCTTGGGCATGGAAAGGCCCCAGTTTTGCTTCTCAGTCCCCTTAGGGTGAAGATACACGAGCGCCAGTCTCCTGCGACCAGCAGGTCCACCCGTGGAGGCCGCTCCCGGAAGGGACACGCTGTGCCGAGGACAACGGTTTCCACCTACTGCATTCTCACTGAACTGAAACGGGTAGAAGAATCAGATAAAATTTAAATTTCGACATAATGAAGACTTCAAGGAAATAAAAATGAAGCACACACACACAAAAAAACTACCTCTAGAACTCAAAGCAATGTGGTCAGTTTAAAAGTGTATTGAAGTAAACAAAGGATGTCACCAGAGGAGCTAACTTGATGATCTATCTGATGACTCGAAGGGATATTTCAGTGAAAACGGAACACAGTGAAGTGAAAACTGAGACCTGGGGACTGCTTCCTGATTTTACTCATGCTTTCGCGAGATAAGTTCTGCTGCACACTCCAAGAAGGACATACATTTTAAAGAATGCTTCCATGATGTCTCTCCAAATAATTAGCTCAAAAATTAGCAGGGTAACCTGTGAACGTTCTAGAGACACAGTAGAAGGAAGTTTCACAACACTGAAGAAAAACATGAGTTTCTACATTGAAAGAGTCTGCCCAGTCCCAGGCACGCTCATCGCAGAAAGCACGTACCTAGACCGAGGTGGCAAAACAAATTAATCTGCTTTCCCAGGGTAGAAAGGCAGTATCAGAAGCTTCCGGCAAAAGATACAAGATACCAACAAAGGAAAGGGAATCAAACTCACATCAGACTTCTCATCTGCAATCCTGGAAGTTGGAGGTGCGGTACAATACTTTCTGGAAAGTGATTTTCTTAGGCAATTATTATATACAATTTTTATATTAACACAAAAATTAAGGTGGAATTCAAGGGCAAGATGAAGTAAAATAGTATGTAAAAGTAAATGGCACAGCCCTGGCCGGGTGGCTCAGCTGGCTGGAGCATTGTCCTGTCCACCAAAAGTACGTGGGTTCTGACCCCAGTCAGGCAGGGCACATGCCTGCCCACTCAGGGTAGGTTGCAGGTTCAGTCCCTGGTTGGGGTGCTGACGGGAGGCAACCAATCGATATTTCTGTCTCATGTTTCTCTCCCCAACCCTAAAATCAATACACATATCCTTGGGTGAGGATTTTTTAAAAAATAAGTAAATGACACAATCTACAGAGAAACTGTGTAATCATAACAATGGATGCATCATAAAAAGCAACAATATGAATTTATAATGTAAAATCTAATATAAGGAGAGTTTAATTAAATGCTCAATCACACAGGAGATTCTAATAGTTCATGTAAAAAGAAATTAAGTCAGAATATTGGAATTTAATTAAGAAAGTAAAAAAGCTTCATAGGGGGTGTTGTTCCCGATCGTACATACCAGAGAACCTAGTTCATTGGCAGGAAAAAATCGTCACAGTAGCCGGTGCCACCCCCGTGCCCCTCATCTGCGGTTTTGCTTTCCCAGGTTTCAGTTACCCATGGTCAGCTACGGTCTGAAAATACTAAATGCGAAATTTCAGACGTGAGCAATTCCTAAGTTTTCCATTGCACGCCGTTCTGAGCAGCGTGATAAAATCTCACAGGGTCCCGCTACATCCTGTCCAGGATGTGAACCATCCCTGTCTCTCCATTTTAGCATTCCATCCATGAAAGAACGAACTCTGACCTACTTGATGCCAGAGATCCCCGGGATGTTATGTATTGTATGAAAATGTGTTTATTTACTTCACTAAAATACTATTTTCTTCATTTAAACCCCTGGCCCTGGACACACAGTAAAGAGAGAATTTCTGCCCTCAAAAGTTTTTGGTTGCCCCCCCCCCCCCGCCCGTGCAGTGCGAGGAGGACTAGGATAGAGGGGGAGGGGCTATGAGCAGAGAGCTTGCAACTGGCCCACGAGTTGGCGGGGGGGGGCGGGTAGCAGACTAGGAAGACTTCCTGGGGTGTGAGTCTCCCTTTATATACTTCCATGGTCTTTTTCCCTGCTCTTGTGTTCTTTAGCCTCCCTCGGCTTACCCAGTAGGGGCTCTGAGTAGTGAACAGTCAATTGATGTCGCTGGTCCACAGCCTCCCCTCGGCTTACCCAGTAGGGGCTCTGAGTAGTGAACAGTCAATTAATGTCGCTGGTCCAAGAATCAAGACTCTTTATACCTCTCTTAGTCTCACTGTTTATGAGCCACCCCCTGAACCCCGCCCCATGGAAGTAAATAAAAACCTGAGTCCAGAGCCCCACTGCAGAATGTTCTGGACTCCTGGATCTGCCACAACCTCCTCAAAGACCATGAAATCCTTGCTCCTGACCCTTACCATATTTTTCATCCTGTTCCAGATGTTGCCAGGTAACCAGAACCAAAAAAGAAGGAAAAGAGAGCTAAGATGGGGAACTGCCTATGGAAGGTTTAATATCTTTCTGCCAATCAGACAGGGTTTTTAGGGGTGCCTGAAATCTGCTTGACCTTGTCAGAATGTACTCCTCCCAGGATGAACCTGAGGCCCCGTGCTGGGAACGGTTTCCTGGCTAGGACCCCTAGAGCCATGGAGCAGGGCAGGGTATCTTCTAAGAAGTCCTCATACTCAGGTGTGACCTCAGCATCCAAATTACCTTTGGCACTTGGCTCCAGTCAGTGTCCCCAGGACCCAACAGAGCAGCTGCCTGACTTCAGCTGTCTTTCCAATCTCTACTAAATCACGAGTCCCTAAGCCTTTCCTAGACCTGAAGTTCTACTCTCCCTTCCTATGAAGTCCCTGTTCTCCTAGTCTGGGGCGAGAAAATCTGCAGAGCCGTCACGTGGAAGAGAGCAGAGTCCTTTCTGCTCCTGTCCAACTCCGGAAGCCTATGATTTGGCTAATGATTTATAATAAGACTGCACAAATATGTGTCCAGTAGCTTTGAAACTACTGTTTACGAAAGCCTGGGTGATTTTTAGACAAGATAGCATTCCCTTCACCTGTCTGATGTTTGAAACCTTTTTCCTATGCGTGGGTAAATGCATAGGCATATGTATGTGCCTATAGTTTTTTTAACAAAAAAGGTAACTGTCTGTTGTTCTAAGCTGTTTTTTAATTCAACAATGTCTGGAAGGCATCTTCCTTGTGAACACACACAGCTGACCCCATTGCCTCTGGAAGTCGCGTACTATTCATCACAGGAATGCATCATGATTTGTACATCTGATCCCTACCGAGGGTAAAATCTAATCTCTCCAGATCTTTGATAAAACCAGAAATAAACTGCAACTGACTTTTTGCACATATATTTTTGCTCCCACAGACAAAAAATTCTGAATAAATGCCTAAAGGTCAGCTTGCTAGGTAGACTAAGTGCATGATTTTGTTTTTGGTGAGCACTCGCTCTGTGTCTCCTCTGGACCAGACGGCCGGAACAAACCACTTGTCTTTCAGGGCAAAAGAGCTTTTAGAAAACCCAGATGAATATTCTTTACATAAAGCCAGAAGAATGAGGATTGTGGCAACTTCTCAACTATAACACTGATATGGAAAATAAATAAATAAATAGTGAAGGAAAAGAACTCTGAACCTAGAATTTTATATCCATTTACCTGCTGCTTATGGGGAGGAGTATAACAAAAATACTCTCACATGTAGAGGGCCTTGGGATGTTTGCTATACAAAGACACACTTCAAAAACACTCCTGGAAGAATTAAAATAAGAGAAAAAAGATCCAGAAGGATGTTGGAAATGATATGGGAGGTAAGAACTATCAATTAATTTATAATTTTGTAATTGACTCAAAAGAAACTAGACTGAGGGCATAGACAAAGAGAAAATACGTTTCATAATTTCCATAAATTTTAGATATTCACCATGACTAAGGAGGGGCTGGCCAGGCTCAGTGGAGAGAAGACCACAGAACAGGAGACCGCTGCTGAGGTTCTGGCCTTCAGGATGAAGATATAATTATAAATAAGTTTAAAAATAGATAATAGATAGATTATCATGGACATTGGTTAATTGCATAAGAATAAAAGGGAAATGAGTGCATTTTAAACCAGATGAGAAAAACACTTTATTCGTCTAATTAAAAGTAGTAAATTAAAAATTACAATAAATACAAAATGTAAAATAGGATAGCAGAAATAAGTCCTAATATAATTTTAATAACAATAAATGTAAATGGATTAAACTTACTAAGTAAAGGTTTTGGCTCTCAGATGAGAAATAACAAAATCTTGTTTAGAAAGACACAGACATACTTAATATAAAAGATATGAAAACATTAAAATAATGAAGTGCCATACCAGGCAAATATAAACTAAAAGAAAGCAGAAGTAATCATCTTAATGTGTGGCAAAAAGTAACTTGAAGCAAAAATATACTAATTAACAAAGAGATAGGTTATATACTGAGCTGCAAGAACCTATTAACACCTACAATTTCACCTTCCAAATCTGAAGAACAAGTGACAAAATCGTGAAGTTAGCAATAATGTTTGAGGATCTTTAGCCTAATTTTAACACTTGATTAATAACCACACACTGAAGATCTGACCAATCTACTGAATAAGCTTAAGCTATGGTAGGTGGGTAGGTAGAGAGCTAGAGTTATAGATATTTATATAAGGATATTTATATACCCAACAGAGAGTAAGCATTATTTTGAGCACAAATCAAAAATTTACAAAAGTATCCCACAAATAAAGCTGCAAAGAAAGGTAAATTAAGCCAAACAATATCATAAAGATATTTTCCAACATAATCAATAAAATTAGAAATCAATCATAAAAGAATATCAAAGAATTCATATATTTCAAAGCTAAACAACATACTGTTAAATAACCTTTGACCTAAACAAGGAATGACATTTACTAACAAGTAAGTCACAAAAATATGCCAGAGTTAAATGGTGGGGAACTCTGTTCACCTATAATGTAGAGCATCATAAAATTATACAGCAAAGGATGTGGATCTAAGAAGGGGTGGATATTTGCGGCCTTTTTTACAGTCAGGGTGGGATTCCTTGGAGGGGAGGGGGAACATTAGTGATAGTAGGGAGACATGAAGGGGTCTTCCAGTGCTGGTCACATGAGTAGTTTCCTCTATGATGATTCACCTAGTTGCACATCAATAATCAGTGCATATTTCAAAGTATGGTGTTCCTTTGGTCTATGTTTCTGTTTTTAGGTCAGCACCATACTGTTTTGATTACTATAGCTTTGCAATATAATTTGAAATCAGGAAACATGATGACTCCAGCTTTGTTCTTCTTCCTCAAGACTACTTTGGCTATTTGAGGTCTTTTGTGGCTCCATAGGGATGTTAGAATTGTTTTTCCTATTTCTATGAAAAACGCCATTGGACTTTTGACAGAGATTGCACTGAACCTATAAATGGTTTGGAGTAACATGGACATTGTAACAACATTAATTCTTCTGATCCCTGAACATGGGATGTTATCCCATTTACTTATGTCTTCTTCAATTTCTTTCATCAAGGTCTTGTCATTTTTAGAAATGCAAATTTTCAAGTCCCATCCCAGACACACTAAATCAGAAACTCTGGAGGTGGGGCCCGGCACTCTGTGTCTGAACAAGCCCTCTGGAGGACGGTGACGCATGCTCCGGTGTGGGGAGCAGGAATGATCTACCACAGCCGAGTTCCTGACAACTCCAACAAAGACATTGACTTTGCTTCATTGTTGCCTCTTTGGACGATCATTTTTGTGACTTTTGTGCATCTAATTCAAGTTGAAATTCCTACGCCTGTGGTATGGCAATTCGATTAGCTCACTCTGATCAGCTAATTTCACATAATCACATGACTTCTTACCAAGTAATCTCAGTTCCCGCTGGATAGCAAGTTCCTTTGACATTGATGACAAGATGCTTAGAAATATAGTCTACACCAAACCTTGCTTTGCTTCTATAATCTCCATAAACACCGAGTTGTTGTGAAGATGACAGATGGGGTTGCCCTCGTTGTTACAACTATGAGCAGATTGCCTTTCTTGACTCATTTCAGTCCGCAGGGGCCGAAAGTCTTGCTGGCTCATCAAAGGACACTGCAGGAGAGACTGCAGACCCAGTGAGCAGACGAAGAGACCGTGCAAGCACGGGGACTATCGCTGCATTCCGAGCAAGGCAGATTCCCATCCACATGGACCAACCCAAGCACCTATCGGGACCTCCCAAAATTCTAACCATTATTCGGAAAAAAATGACCTTTGGGCGAATACGCCAGTCATCATCACGAGGTCAGCAAGAATTTAGAGTGAAGCAGGAAAACGGGGGGCTTCTCGGTCTGGGGACTACCTTTGAGGTGCCCCAAATACCAAAAGTACCACAGTGTCCCACCTCATCAACATATAATTCTTAAAAAAGAGAGAGAAACTAATTAAATATTTAGAAGGAAATCCAGATCATTTCCAGTGTTTCCCGTGAAAACATTCTCAAAAAAATGTTTGTGACATCCAGGATCAAGTTACTTTACCCAGGAAAACCACTTTTCTGTTCCTTTTGCACCTGCTTTGCTCGTGCCCCATGTCTGTTGCACTGTTTTCTCCATCTGGGCCTGTGCCTTTCCGAAAAGGGTTTGGGAAGCCTCTGGGAAGTTCCTCGTTTTGTACGTGTCTTCTGATTCAGCACAGTAGCTTTCAGACTTTTTGACCGGTAGGTACCAGGACATTAAGAGGTTTTTTTTATATATATATAAACAGAAGACACCTCAGGGAAACGCATTGCATTTATTACGAACTCATGTTTGGTTGGAAACTTCTGTCTGACGTAGACCGGTAGAACAGAACCGATAGCCCAGAATTAACCCCCTGCCTGTATATCGAACTACCATTTGACAAGGGGGCCAAGAATGCTCAGTGGGGAAACAATAGTCTCTTCAACAAATGGCATTGAGAAAACTGGATAACAGGCACAGAAAAATGAAATTGAACCCCTATCTTACAAAGCTCCCAAAAATTAACTCAAACATGGATTAGAGGCTTGCATTTAAGAGAAACCATAATACTCCTGGGGTAAAAAAACTCCTTGAGTTTTTGTGTTAATACCCAAAACATGTAAGGAACACATACAATTCAATAGCGTGTAAATAAATAATCCAACTAAGAAATGGCCAAAGAACTTAAATAGACATTTCCTCAAAGATACACAAATGGTCAACACGTACATGAAAAGGTGCTCAACATCACTAATCATTAGGGGAATTCAAATAAAAACTACAGCAAGATATCACCTCATGTGTGTTAGATATCACTTCTATTATCAGGAAGACCAAAAATAACAAGGGTTGTCAAGAATGTGGAGGAAAGGAAACCCTTGTGCACGGTTAGCAGGAATGGCGTTTGGTTCAGCCACTATGGAAAGCAGGCTGGAGGGTCTTCAAACAATTAAAAATAGAACTGTCATATATGATTCAGCAATTTCACTTCTGGAAATATACCCAAAAGAAATGAAAACAGGATATCAAAGAGATATATGTACTTCCATGTTTATTGCAGCATTATCCACAATAGCCAATGTATGGAAACAACCTAACATTGAAGAATTGATGGATAGCCTTGGCTGGTGTGGCTCAGTGGATTGAGTGCCAGCCGAGGAACCAAAGGGTCACTGGTTCAATTCCCAGTCAAGGCGCATGTCTGGGTTGCGGGCCTGGTCCCCAGATGGGGGCGCATGAGAGGCAACCACACATTGCTGTTTCTCTCCCTCTAAAAAAAATAAAATAATAATAAAAAAGAATTGATGGGTAAAGAAAATGTGGTGTAAATATACAATGAAGTATTAATCAGCCATGAGAGAGAAGGAAGCAAGGGTTGATTCAGGGTGAAAATGTGATGAAAACTAGGCAGGACGGACGGGGCTGACTCTGGAGGTCGCATTAGGGCCCTGCCTCCCACAGGCAGGTCTGAAGGGCAAGGCCTTCACAGACACCCCAGGCCTCCAGGGGCCTCCAGGGTGCGCCTGTCACCAGTAACATCCCATGTTACTAGGGAGCTGCCTTGGGTCAGGAGCACTGCCACTGGATAAAATCCCTCCTCGACTCCTGCTACAAATTATCTCCCTCAAACTTTGCAGCAAACCAGCTCTCTATTTATTATCTCCCGCAAATCGCTTCCTTTGGTGGACACGTGCAAGAGATTTGGATTATAGATTGGCACGTGTTCTGAACTTTATTTCCACAAGCCTTCACTGAGAATATGTTTTGTGCCTGGGGGTTCAAAAACGAGAGCTACAGTCCTTATTCTCAGGAACCTCACAGTCCAGTGGGGGTAAACAGACAAGTAACTAGACCGTTGAAAAGCAGGCTTATGCTGGAGTGCCAGGGACAGTACGCAGAGAAGGCAGGACCCCGACGAGAGGGGCCTGGGGAAACCAGGGAAGATGTCCTGGCATACAAGCCCTCCCTCTCCATATCTCTAAACACACCTTAAATGACCGTAACTTAAAATCATCTGCTTGACCTTCAGTGCCTGTATCAGATGTCCGATCGATGTGCCAGCCAGTAGACAGATGCTCCGCATGGTTTAGCTTTTATGTATCTGTCCAGTTCATCACCCCATCCTTCTGCCCCCACCCCAAGAGGCCAATAAAACGCCAGTTCAGATGCACACTGGACAGAGTGTTCTGGACTCCCGGATCCGTGGCCTCCTGCTTCCCGAGGACCATGAGGCTCCTGCTCCTGACTCTTGCTGCCCTCGCGTTCCTACCACAAGTAATCCCAGGTAATTAGAACCCCGGGAAGTTGCAGAAATGGAAGTAGAAGGGGTTCTGGCCCATGGAAACTTCTGTACCCCTCAACCTGGGCAGCTCCATCGTTCCCCCTTGGGACGATGCCCCTGGCAGGCATAGCCTAAGGGTAGGACAAGGCCTTCCTCAAGAGACCGGGGCAAACCCAACACCCAGAGTTAGCACCTAGGGAACCAGATGAGAATTTGATTCACGTCAGTTCTCTTGCCAGCTGCGTCAGCTCCGGAAAATGATTCCCAAAGCCCACTCGTCTCCTGTTTTCTTGGTCCTAAAAGTCCTGTTACAGCTATAGCTGAGATCCCTTGTTTCATACTCTGGAATTTGGCAAACGGGTCAGAGAAGATCAATAGAGCTATACTGAAAAACTAGCAATGAAAGTTTAGAGTTTTACTAATTACTGCTTCTTAAAGTATATCCAAAGTTATGAGCAGACCTTTGAAATTGCTGCTGACGTGGACCTGAATAGTTTCTTATTCAAAGTACACCATGTATCTCTCAGATACATTTCAATGTATGAACAAAATCGTACAAAAATGAATTTATTTGTTTCTGTCTTACAAAAAAGTAACAAATTATGATGGTTATACAACGCTCTTCTTTCGCTTCATGTTCTGTGGTCATCTTGCCAGGTTATCAAGTAAAGATTGGCCTCATTCTTTGTAAAATTCCACGGTATGATAATTTAATGTACAGTCATTTAAGAACTTCCTAATTTTTAAACAACGTCTCAGTGAACATACTTATATAAGCATCTTTATATATTAGGACAAGGACTTAAAGAGAATCGTTTTCTTGAGGTCAAAGGGCCAAGTGAAGTGTAAGTGTAAAATATTTTATTTCATGAAGTCTTCCCTTATATGCCTTCTGAGACACTGCCAGTAGAAATCACTGGCTGTTGGGGTTTTGAGTACCTTTTCAGTTGCAATTCCAGACACAATCAGGAATAATTCTGTGTGGTCTACGTGGGGTCACTCGTTTCTGCTTTCAGTTCTGATGGGGGTGTTGAGACTAGGAAAGAGACCGAGTGCAAGATTTTGTAAAAGCAGCCCTTGAATCATAGAAACTCATCATGTCAGTAGTGAAGGATATATTACATGTTCTGGTGTTTCAAGTCTGAGTGTTCTGGTAAGAGATATAAATTTGGGGTGATCCCCTTGGAGGGAGTAGTCGAGATGATGAAGCATAAAGCCTTCGAGTTTTATCTTGGGCAGCCCCTACCTTTAAGGAAGGAGAATAAAAATCAGTGACATTTGTAGGGACAGGGAAATCTCCACACACCTCTCACCAGTAGTGCCCAAGACTCACCACGTCACCACAATCCCTCCAACACCGCATTTTTACCGATCTGATGGAGATGAAATATCACACTATTGTTTTAATGTGCATTTCATCTAATCCTGTGATCAAAATATCAAATGGCTCCCCTTCGGTAACTTGCAAGACCCTCTGTGATCTCAACCTCCATTACATTTCTCCAATCATTCTCCACCTAACTTACTGTACAGCCACCGTAGCCACCTCATAGCCGTTCAAAAACTTTGGGGTGGATCCTGTGTCTGGGCCTTTGCACGTGCGGCTTTCTCTGTCTGTCCACCCTTCCCCCAGTTAATCTCACAGCGCACTCACTTCCTCCTCAGTGAGACCTCACTTCCCTTCCGACCACAAACTCTGTACACCCCCTCCCCTGCTTCACTAGTCTCCATTCTGCTTTAACATCCCATCTGCCTGCACTGAACGTAAAGAATGTTCTCATCTCTTCTCTCATCGTCTCGTATTTGTCTCCTAACAAGACTGAAATCTGCAAGAAAGCAGCAAGTTGAGTTTATTTTCATACCAGACGTATCCGCCTGTGTGTCGAATAGCACGTGGCACGTAGTCAAACTCAACAAATATTTGTTGTAAGAGTTTATTTGACCCAAACTGATGACAATTATTCATTGAATGATTAATAAGCAAGTGACTTTTTCCACTTCTGTTAATTGATTATTTGTATCTTTTGCCCATGGTTTCTACTGAGTAGGTAAATGCCTTCTTGTTGATATTAGGAGTTCTTTATTTTTTTATATTATTCCTTAGTCAGCTTCAGTCACTGGGCATATTATCCCCCAATCTGTCATGAACTGGCTGTGAACTTGGCCCATGATATGCCCTTCATTGAACAAAAATACTTAATTCTGGTCCAGTCAAATTCAACAATAGTTTGCCCAGTGAGTTGTGCTTGGTAACTTTGTTGAAGTTCGTCCCCATTCTTACGCCTCAAGGGAAATCTCTGACATTATTTTCCCATAAGATTTTAGCTTTGCCTTTCAAGTTTAGATCTTCAAGCCACCAGCTGGAATGTGTAAATCCACTTATATTTTTCTCATGGAGTGAGCAAGTCATCCCAACACTGGATGCTAAATAATTTCTCCATTGATGCATGGTGCCATTGTTATTGCATGCTAAGGTCTCCGTCTAAGCATGCTTCTGTTTCAAGCTGTCCATTCTGTTCTATTGGTCTCTCTGTTCTTGTAACAATGCTTTATTCTTTGTAATGCCATGACTTTATAATCTGTCGGCGTCTAGGAGGATAAGTCTTTATCTTGCTTTTTTTAAAGGCATACAATTAATCTTAGTTATCAGTGGTTTTTATTCTTCATGATCAATTTTAAAATAAAGTAATAAAGCCTCCAAAAAATTTGATTTGTATTTTGATTAGGATTGCATTAAATTTATGGATTAATTTAGGGTAAAGTGAATCTGTATAATAATTAAGGCATTCCATCCAAGCTTACATTTTTCTGTTAGAATTTTAAAATTTATCCCATGGAGGTCTTACATATCCTTAGTTCAAATTAGATACTTAATAGCTATGCTATATATTTTATTATATTTCCTAGTTAGTTATTGTGGATGTCAAGAAGTGCTACTAAATAATAGTTTGTTAATTCCTTTTTTATTACAATCGTAACTGCTAGAATGGATGACGGATTTATCACTTTCCTTCTGATCTTCATACTTTTGTTTTCTTTTCTTTTTTTCCCTTTAAACACTGACCAGGTCCACCAGTGTTATTTCAAACAATAGCAATAGTAGAGAGTATTTTTGTTGCCTGACCTCATTGGATATTAGTTTCTCCATTAGTAGCGTTAGCTCTAGAATTTGATGTGTAACCTTTACCAAATTGAGGAAATCACTGCTATTCCTGCTTTGCCTCGAGTTTAGGGTTTTCATCATAAATAAGCACTGAAGCTTACCAAATCATTTTTCTGCATTAAATCACATAATTCTGTCATTTATCTCTTTAATTTTATGAAGATGGTGAATCTCGTTAAAAGATATTCTAATGTTGGATGGTAGTCTATATTCGGAGTTAAACGCTTCTTGATCGTGAGGTATTTTAACACACTTTGAATTCGGTTGACTGATTCCTTATTTAGGATATTTAAATTTTATATTTCATAAAGAACATGACTTGTAATTTTTTGGTTTTAGAACAGAGACACAGCAGCCTCATAAACAATGACCCAGAGAACTTTCCTCCATGACCTCCCAGTCCCCACGGCTATTTTCTGGAACATTTTGTGCGTAACAGCTCTTGGATCGTCTGTGAAAGTAGTAGAACGTACCTTTAAAATCATCTAGGGTAACAGCAGTGTTCGCAATAACCAAAAATGGAAGCAATCTGAAGGTCCATTGAGTGCTGAATGGATAAACCAATGTGGTACATACATGCAGCAGATTGTCACTTAGCCTTTGGGGATGAACAATGAAGACTTAATGCCAAGTAAGATAAGACAGGTGCAAAAAGGACAAATACTGTATGGTATGATCCCACTCCTACGAGGCACTTGGAACAGCCGGGTTCCTAGAGGGGTGGAGTAGCCTGGTGATCGCCAGGGCGCTGAGAAGGGCTGTTTTCAGTGGGGAGAGTTTCCGTGCATGAGATGCAAGAGCTCTGTGGGTGGCTGGTGGTCAGGGCGGCACAGCAGTGTGGACGAGTGCAATGCCCCTGAACTGTTTGCTCAAAAATGGTAACTTTTACGTTATATGTATTTATCAAATTTTTAAAAATCATTCGGCACTGAGGCTTTCCAGAAGAAGAGGTTTTGGGTGTTTTTTTTTTTTTCTACCACTTCAATTTCCAAACACTTATGATTTACTGAAGTTTATATTGTTCGTCCCTGGGATATTTTTAGAAACGTATACATTTCATCGAGCGTTTCACTTGTATTTGTGTACAGTTGTCGATAGCTCTTCTGTTATTTATTTTTAATATGGCATATCTTTTTTATGTCACCATTTCACTATGGATGCCATTTGTACTTTTCACTTTTTAATTAGTCTTTCCAGAAGTTTTCTGAGTTCATTACTTCTGTCTTCATTATTTCTGACTTTCTTGCTACTCTTCTAAGTTTTCTTTTTTTATCCTCTTATTTAATTTTCAAGTACATGGAATTTTCCATTCTAATTTTATTGCCTTTGATTGGAAAACATAGAATGTATGATATAAATCACATGGAACTTAGTGAGAACTTTTTCTTATGTCCTGAAACTTTTCTACATAAAATGCAGCCCACAAACTAGGAGTATTTGCATCACCCAGAAAATTGTTAGAAAAGCGGAAACTCACACCCCAGCCCACCTACTGAATCAGAATCTGCATTTTAACAAGAACTGGACAAGATTCATATGCGCATTACTGGCCTAAGCAGCCCTGACCTAATACCTGGGCAAACGAAGCCTCTCAGGTGGGAATACCTGCACCATTCTCAGATCCTAGTAATGTTCTACTTCTTAATTAGAATGCAGGTACATGGGTATTCATTTTAGTATTATTTTAAAACTATACAGGTATGTTTTATGTACTTATTTTAAAGGATATTTTGCTGTAGAATGTATTCAAAGAAATCTAATCACATGGGTATGTGACCAACGCCCGTAACTCAATCACAGTGAGGACGAGATGAGCTTTATGTGGGTAGCTTCATTATAATTAGCTCCCATCCCTTGCTAGCAAGTTTCTTTCCATTTACACTAAGATTCAACTCACTTTCAGACAATTAAAAAATTTGGCAACTAGGAGGGTGGGAACAGATATTTTTGGAAACATGGACGGTATTTTACCAGCCCTGAGCTGGACAGCCTCGCAGCCATGGTCCCGTTAGACCCCATGGGGGTGTTATGGATGCCGAGCCCACAGTCGTGTTTATAAAACGGAGGGCGTCAGTAACCTAAAACCGGTGGTCTTTCCCTTTGTTATGCAGTCTTTGGTGGAAAAAAATGCTGGCAAAAAATGGGGCACTGCAAGAGATACTGCAAAGCCGACGAAGAGGTAAAAGCCGCATGTAAAAATCGTCTAGTCTGCTGCGTTCCAGTGGAGAAAGGCCGCAAGCCAGTGACCCCTGGCAAGGGAGTGCCCAGGATTTTTTCCACACAGGCAAGTGGTATTCAAGCAAGTCCTATGGATTTCATTGTAATGATACCGTCCAGTTTTTCCGACTTGGAAGTGGACCTCTCGGAAACAGAAAATGAGCAGTCTGACCAGGTCCTGGAAACTGAAATGTCTCCCCCACCAGTTCGTCGAAGCTCATGACTTCCTCTCAACTGTCACCCACCTGCCCTCCGAGCGATGGACTGAGGTGTGCAAAGTACTGAAAACACAGCAGGGACACACTCTGCCCTCCCTCAGTGTGTGATTCTAGATAACAGACAGCTGTGTAAGGAAGTTCAAAAACTCCCAGTACTGCCAGTGACAAACTCTTCAGTGCTTTTCTCGAAATGTGCCATTATTCCCATGACAAATTTTAACCCAGTTTTAGTGCCCCTCATTTGCTGGTGCCCTATACACAGCCTTAATCACTTAGTTAAGTATTCCAGCACTAATCTTTCCATTTGTCCGTCTGTCTTCTTAACAAGTGGTTTGGGATTCCAGAGGCGTCCCTGGTGTCATTCCTGCCTGCTGATGGCAGCGTAAATTGCCACAATGAAAATTTTAAACCCTCGCATTTATGAGCCCTGGCCAGTGTGGCTCAGTGGGTTGAGCATCTTCCTGTAAACCCGAAGGTGGTCTTTTGGTTCCGGGTCAGGACACAGGCCTGGGCTGTGGGCCACGTCCCCAGTAGGCAGCTTGTGAGAGGCAACCGTAGGTGTTTCTCACATCCATGTCTCTCTCTCTCTCTCCATCCCTTCCCTTCTCTCTAAAAATAAATAAATAAATAAAATCTTTAAATCCTTGCATTTATGAGAGTAGCTTCTAGAATGCCCAAAGCTTTCTTTAGAGCAGGATCCGTTTTCAGGGGAAAGCATCGTTTCCCTACGAGCTTTGGCTCCAAAGCCCTATATTACTACTCGCTGTAGGAAACGGTCTGGCCCAGGTATGAGCTCTAAGGCCTCCTTTTGGCCCCAGTTGCTTCTGGGTTGGACTAGAAACTGTTGAGGGCTGCCCTCAGGGACACATGACCTTGAGCAAGCCTCGGTCACACACGGATATCCAAAGGCAGGCTTTTTAATCGTGGGGGAGAGATGGGCCATCTTGTCCACCTGGTTACTGAGAGCTTCATTTGTCTCTCTGATGGCATAAAAATATCAAGTACAAATAGTTTTTTGCCACATAGTCACGGGCGTGTGAAGCACAGCACAGGAAATGTAGGCAATACTATTGTACTGACTTCCTGTGATGTCAGGTGGGTACTGGACTTACCAAGAGGATTGCTTTATAAATCAGACATGTCCAACCACTATGCTGTATGCCCAAAACTAACATAAAATAATATCAAATGTCAACTGTAATTGAACATTTTTTAAAATTTTAGACTTTAGCTTCACAGCCCATGCCCTTTCAGAGGGGTGCATCCACGGAGCCCCGCCACGCACCTGTTGCTGCGAGCCCTCTCATCCTGCCCTTTCTGAGACCTGGACCGGCCCACCAGCCAGCCCATATCGCTGTCCGCCAATGACTGCGGGTCCGCCCTCTAGACCTCCCCTCCTTCTGCGGAAAGCGTTTTCCTTGCTCCTTGTCCAATTCCAGACCCAAAGCCTCGGTTTTGAACGTGCCCTTTCCACCTAACATTGGAATGCTTCTCCACAGGGGTCAGATAATACTCGACTGATGGGAAACTCAAATCTCCTGAATTTATTTTCTCAGATGATTATTAAAAGTAACCTAATGATCATTTGAATTTTGGAAGTCTGCCAGTCTGACTCTCCAGGCGGCGGTCTCTGTCGGCCTTCATTCACGGGGCCTTATTGCCTCGGGTGCTTCGCGGTGCAGGGCTCGGGGCTGTGCACTGTCTTGGGTTTTCATCCGAGTGAATGAACCGAGTCCTGACTTCAAGATCTACCTCTTCATTTACTTCTGTCAGACAGCTCTGGCACTACTAGTTTGGGACAACTTTAAGCTAAATCGTCAGCTGTATTTCTTTTTTCCTCCCAGACCATCTATACACTATGAGTTCAGGCTCTAAGAGACTAGGTGACGGCCAGCTTGTGGTTTTAAATTGTTAGTGGTGGAGATTTTTTTTTCTATGTACTGAGTACGAAGTTTCAAGACCAGGCAATTGTCCTGGAAACATCGGTGAAGGAGGAGTGGTGTAGCTGTTTTATCCTCACCTAGCGTTAAGTAGCACTTCCAGGGCTGAAATTGATGCAGTCAGTCATTGAGACAGACCCTAGGCACTGTCTCCTCTCCCCAGCCTCCCCCACCCCCCTGCTCCCCTGGCTGAAGCCATGGAAACCATAGCTCAGGCTCCCTTGGTGCAGCAAATGCTTCGGTTACTGCCTTCGCAAGAGCACCGGGTTCCACTTGACCATCATCTTCTTTACTCTTTTTACAAGGTCAAAGCTGCTGAAGACGTTTTTTGTATAATTTAAATAAGTTATTTTAAATATTTTCAGCAGAAGGGTTAATTTGGGTGTTTAGACCATTATTCTGCCAAAAACACAGGCCCAGGACCGGCACTTTTCTCTAGATGCTACGCTTTGTTGCTGTGAGAGGGTGGGTGGCAGCACCAAAGCAAGGAGAAAGAGGACGATTGTCAAAGGATAACGTTGTCCCTCGGTGTCTGAAACCGAAGTGATGAAATGGTTACTTTCTTAAACAAAAGAGAGCCGCGCTGGTCAGGCCTGGGCTCATTGAGCAGAGCAAGGCGCTGAGCTTACCTAGCTCAGGGAGGAAGCGTCCTAGGGGAGCGCCGTCGGTTACAGATGCGGGGATGGGTGGCTGACAACTTGGAAGGGTGTACACTGAGGGGGACCCACAGCCAACTGGCCGACTTTCAAAGCATGATGCTGTCCCTGGCGATTTGGTTTTCAGAAGTGTGGTCACTGCAGCAAGTGTGCACTGGTCTAGAAGGAAGGCTTAAAAACATTCAGAGTTTACTTGTTATCATGGCAATAGAGCTGTCAGCCTTTTCCTAGGAATGGGGAGAGTTTTTAATTCTCACAAGAGAAGAGAAACTTTAGGGGATACAATGAGGCAAATGACAGAGGAATGCCAAAAGATAGCGGAGAAGGCGCAGCCCAAAAGTTAGGAAGAAAACAAAGAAGTCACAGAAGCCAATCAAGATAAGGTTTTCAATGGGGGAATGAACTATGGTTGAAAATGCTACCAAGAAGCAGAGTGACACATTAGTGGAGCAATACCCATGAAACTTTCAAAAAGGAACCCAGTTGGTGACCTTGGCCGTAGCCCGTTCTGTACAACAATAAACACAAAAACAAATTGTACCGAGTTGTGGGGAGGCCCAGAAATAAAGAAAAGTAATTGGCAAGTGTAGCTACTTTCCTTTGGAACTAAAGATGGAGAAAGAAATTAGATATTAGTGGAAGTAAGACATAAACAGTAAAATTAGAATGTTACCTTAAACGCTACAGTTGGTTGTAATTGGGGGCACAAGCTTCCTAGATTTTGGGGAATTAGAAGACCTTAATAATTATCAAAAAGCACAACAGCATTCAATATTCCAGTTCCTTCCCTAATAACACCTAACTTGACACTTTGAGAGGACAACTTATTCTTTCTTACAGCAGCTGGTTACGAGGTTCTTCCATGAGCTAAGACATGTTTGTCTGCAAGACCTTCACCCGCTGCCCCATGGATGTACCCCACTAGTTCTGGCCCACCCTGAACCCCACAGAGCATGCCTGGCCTAGCCCTCAACCTGCCCTCAATGGACTCAAGTCCATTCTCTCCCTATCTTCACTGATTTGTGTAGGTTCTTTCTCTTCTCGTCACTCGTTTTCTAGACTTCTCTCTCACAGGACTGGATCCAGAAGGCAATGGGTGTCTCATCATGCAAGGCTCGATCTCACCTCGATGTGAATGGACGAAGGACAAGGGTGTCAGGTGCATGATTTTAATGAGGGGTATTGACAGCAGGGTGAGGAGGGTGATCGCCAGCACTCAGGACATTCTTGGCCAGTGGATCTCTCACCTCCAGTCACTATTGTCTTCTGTGCTGAACATGTTTATCCTCATGTAGGACTGGAGGCAGCATGGTCGATAATCTCTGCAATAGAGGTAGGGATGTTCGGTCTTTTTGCAAGAAGTTCTACAGATTCCCTTGTCACCCATGCATCGAAGGATGTGACGCTTGCCTGGACAAAAAACAAAGACACAAAAACCCAAATACTTAATTTCCACTTAGCAGTAATATAGATATGAGGAGTCAGGGAGCATAGTCAAAAAACCTAAAGGGCTAAAATAATAACGACACACCACTGCACACCTATTAGAATGGCCAAATTCTGGGACACTGCAAACACCAAGTGCAGATAAGGTCGCGGAGCAACTGGAACTCACACACATTGCTTGTACAGGCACTTTGGAAGAGGGTTTGGTGGTTTCCTGCAAAACTAAACATACTCTTACCATACAAACCAACAGTTACATCCTCAGTATTTACCTAAAGGACTGGAAAGCTGATGTCTACCCAAAAGTCTGCACACAGGTGTTTATAGTAGCTTTACTCATAATTCCCAACATTTGGAAGCCACCAAGATGACCTTCAGTAGGTGAATGGATCAAGTCTGGCACCTCCATACAATGGAATATTATTTAGCACTAAAAAGAAATAAGCTCTCAGCCCTGGCTGGTGTGGCTCATTGGATTGAGTTCCAGCCTGAGAACCAAAGGGTCGCCAGCTCGATTCTCAGTCAGGGCACATGCCTAGGTTGCAGGTCAGGTCAGGCCTAAGTATGCAGTCAAGTCTCACTGTAGCCTTAATTTGTATTTCTTTAATTGAACATCTTTTCATGTGCTTTTTTGCCATCTGTATATCTTCTTCAGTGAAATGTCTTTTCACGACTTTCTTCTAATTGGGTTTCTTTTACTGTTGAGTTCTGAGTTGCTTCTGTAGACTAGATACAAGTCCTTTGTCTCATAAGTGCCTCGAAAATATTTCCCCCAGTCTGCGATTTGTCTTTTCATCTGCTCTTTTCATAGGGCCTCTGTCAGAGTGAAAGTTTTAAATTTTGATTAAATCCAATCAATCGACTTTTTCTTTTTATGAATTATGCTTTTCATGTCTAAGGACTTTTCACCCAGCCCTACATCTGAAAGTTTTTTCCTATGCTTTCTTTTAGAAGATTTAAATCCATGGTCCATTTTGATTTAATTTTTTTATAAGTTTTGAGGTTTAGATTGAGGTGTCTGTGGTTTTTTGTTTGTATGTGTGTGTTTTGTTTGTTTGTTTTGCCTACGAATTCCGATAGTTCCAGCACCACTTGTTTAAAAGAACATCTTTCTCCCATTGAATTGCTTCGGGCAATTTGGGTTGTACTTGTGGGTGGCTATTTTTAGGCTTCCTGACCTTTCCACCAATACCAGGCTGTCTTCATTACTTTGGTTAAATAAGTCTCGAAATCTGTTAGAATGATTCCTCTAACTTTATTCTTCTTTTCAAAAAGAAATACAGACATTTGTGAGGTGATAGATGTGTTAATTAGCCAGAGAGGGGAACTTTCACAATGTGTATGTGTATCGAATTGTGAAAATGGCCACTTTAAATATCTTACACTTTTCTATGTCAATAAAGCTCAAATTAATTAATTAAAATACAAATAATTAAAATAACCTAAGGAGCTATAGAGTGGTTAATAGAACAGGATCTGAAATCAAGACCCCAGGTCCAAATCCCAGCTCCGGCTTTATTTGCAGTATAAACTTGGACAAAGTTCTGTATTGTCTTCTACTCTTTTTTCGTCTGCGTGGACCGTAATAGTCCCTATCTCTTGGGTCAACCTCTTAAGCCCAAACTTCTGAACCTGGCAATCAAGAGCCTGATATTCATCATAAATGGTTATCAGCACCCAACCTTTGCCAGAACTT
>PVKM010017218.1:0-26113 GCA_004027735.1 Carollia perspicillata
CTCTGTCAGCCATGGCTGGGCACGTGAAGGACTGTTGTCCCCCGCCGCCAGGAATGCCTACTGTGGACTTCCGTGTGAGAAATATAATTAATTCTACTTCTTATAGACCCACGGATAGCACATGTTTAAGTTCATCGGTTGCAGCAGTGAACATCCTCCTAGGCTATAGTCTTATACATCAATCAGTGCAATTTCAATGGGGCAATCAGTGGGCACTTACGGTCTGCACACAGAAGAGCTAAGTTCTAACAAGAGGCAGTTTATCAACTAATCAGGAAACCAGGCATGTCAGCAAGTACTAAGACAACTAGGAGAATGGATTTGAGCTGTGACAGAAGGAAAGGAACGAAATACTCGAACACAGTGGAACGTGCAGCCAGCATCTATTTGTGAAGGCATCGCAGCCGTGGTGCCAGCTGGGCGGGGCCTTGGAGGATGAGCAAAGTTCAAAAGAAAGAGGAGGGCAGAAAGTTCATTCCAGACTGAACATGGGTGCTCAAACATTTTATCCAATGGGGCGCGATGCTAAAAAGAGGAAAAAATATTATTCTGCTCGCCCCAGAGAACAGAATCCAGGCCAGGGAGGGGCAGCTATAGGGAAAGAAGATTCCGTTCACAGGGAGGAGGGACTGACAGGCGGGGCTGACCACCATCTGGAGGGGCGATGCAGACACGAAGGCAGAGAGCTCCCTTCAGGGCCAGCCTGTCTCTTGGCATGGGCTCTGCAGACAGTGGGATTTCAGCACAGGGCGGGTAGCAGCTCCATTCAGCTGCCTTCCAGCTCTGGGATTCTATGTATCTTCGATGGCTCTGCCAAGCGGGCTTTGTACAACATTGCCAGGAAAGAGAAGAATTATTGTAGCCCTGTTATGCAGCATTTCTTACATGGTGGCCCTTGCCAGATTCCCTTCCAAAGCTGTGTTGGCTGGGTCCCCTCAGCGTGTTCGATCCTGGGAACGTCAAGAACATCTCTTCATGTGCAGGCCCATGAGAACCCCATGAATAGCATTTTATTATCAGAAAAGCACATAGGTTGATATTAAGCAGGATCACCACTGGTGAACAAGAAAACAAATGACAGTAAGCATCTATTTTAAACACTTAGGCCATGGGCATTTTGCCTCATTCCTGGTTAACAGCAAGTCACCGGCTCATACCAAAAATGGACATCCAGTTCACGAAAGCCTGCATTCCAGAAGACATTATTATGCTAAAGCTGTACCAAGAACAGTTAGTCTTGTCCTTCTTGGGTGACTTGGTATCTCGCGATGCACCTTAGGTTGAACAGTATGAACATCAGTTTCACAGTGTAGTTTTGTAAAACAAACTAGTTTTCCATTTTCAGATGTGTATGTTACTGATAAAAGGAAGTCTACTAAACACACCAGAAAGAGAAATGACATTATAACATTATGGATATATTAGTAATTTTCCACTCTCCTCTTGTAAGGTTATAATTTATTTTCAGAAACATTCATCAAGTCTCTACTACAGCTAAGCACTGTGCTAATCATTAGTGATAGAAACTGAATGAAAAAGGAAAAAATTAGGTATTTTAAACCTGCAAACTTTCTAAGATTCATAGCTATTTTTCTTAAGAGCATTTTCCAACGATTTTTTTAATCCTCACCCGAGGACATGCTTATTGATTTTAGAGAGAGGAGAAGAGAGGAGAGAGAGGGGGAGAGAAACCTTAATGCGAGAGAGAAACATTGCTTGGTTGCCCGGACTGGGGACTGATTCCTCAACCTAGGTATGTGTCCTGACCAGGAATCGAACCTGGGACCTTTGTATTTATGGGATGATGATGCTCCAACCAACTGAGCTACCTGGCCAAGGTTCCCAATGACTATTAAAATAATAAAAATAAAAAGTTCAGCTATATTCTTACCCAATAAACAAGATTATTTTGCTTGTAATATCTGGAGATTATACATATATGAAGATTAACTTTAAAATCCTGGCCTAGATTATTGTCTCATATCCTGTAATAGTGCTCCAGGTACTTAAATTATTGCTTAAATAAAAGAGAAGGGGAATAGATTTTTCTGAGCTCAGAAATGATCATTAAACAAACACAAATCTCTTCACATCACAGAATGAATCAACAACACAATAGCGAGACAAAAGAAATCTGTAAAACCTTATTCTGAGGCCACTGGAATATTTAGATACAACAGTAAAACAATCACACAAAAGTTACACTTCATTGCCATCGTTCAACCATAAACACAAGCGACGCTTTCCGAGTCTCCTTCTTTTCAGATTACCAGACTTCGATCTTTTCGAAACTTAGATCACGTCTCTCTCATCATAACCACATCCTCAGTAACTCACGCCACAAGTGGTGCCAAGACTCGTCTACCATTGACGTCCAATCTCAAAACACTTCCCACTACCTTTCTGCCCACCTGCCTACTTCCGCCTGGGTCCTAAAATCCTTGTTGTACAAACCTTGGAAAATGTATTCCCTTTTGACAAAATGAACAACTCATAACAGCCTCTATTTTGTTTGGTTTCCACCCAACTGCGTTACTTTTTGCAGCACGCATTTACTGGCCCTGCCTGGAATTCATGTCCCAGATTGCTCTGTCTGTGTAGGTACTCAGTCGGCTCCCACCGAGGGAAAGTAGGGTCAAACCTTCAAATGGAAGATACACGCTGGTTCTGGTATTCACACATGTGGCTCCTAGGAGCTTTTTGATATTTCTGTGCTCCCCAGGGAAACTTCTGAGATTTCATTCCTCAGTCAGAATAAGAAATCAACATTTTCCAAAATGGGGGAAAAATTCTCAAACCAAAGAAAAACATTTCTAAGCATCAGTGACCTGAGTCCCAGGCCTCAGTCTGTGTTGGTGATGGACAGATCAGATTAAAATGAAAGTGAATGTGCAAATGCAACAGAACGTACTCTGTTTCTGTTTATTTTCAATCACTGATTCCGTTATTTCCAGCCAGCTGTGTGATCATGCCTAGTCACTTAACCTCTCTGGGCCTCAACTGCTTTGTCTGTAAACCAAGAGAGTACAAAGGCAACAGCCAGCTCTAATGAAATAATAATGCAGTTAGAAGACAGATGTCTGTCCCCAAACCATCTCTGTAGGCCTTGGAGAAGTAAATCTCTGAATGAAGAAAGAAAAGGGACCACTTAAAAAGATCCGTAAGTCCCCCTTCCACATTTTGATTCTAACTCCAAGAGACTGAGGCATGACCAGGAAATCGGTCATAAACCATTAGTGGGCCTCATAGCTCTAATAATCCAATGGCCAACTCTGCTCTAGCAAAAATTCTTCATTATATTTCAAAGTACTGTCTTGAAATGCAGAATGATTCTACAGCAATAGCAGAAAGACTTTATGCATGTTCAACAGCCATCTTCCCTTTTACTGACAACTCGTGCCCCTCAAAGAATTCCAGCTTTAGGCCCCTCATTTTTCCAAGCCAACAAGAAACGCCACCTGTCAAGGACAGTTTAAAAAGCCACACCTACCCGCAGCCACTGCTTCTCAGTGAGAGCATCGCTGTAGTCCACATCCCGGCGCTGGCGAGACCCTCTACCAAATATTTTCTCCTCCTCTTCTTCACATGTAAGCCTTTCTACTTCAGCATCATCTTTAATAATCCAGGAGGGCAGCTCATCTTCCTCCATCAAGCGAGGCTTGCGCTTTGGGTTCCGGGCATCCTCCCTCCGCCGATCCATGTCCATACGCTGGAGATATGAATGAACATAAGTTTCACCAATGGGAAAGGGGATTCTGTACAGTACAGCCTTTAAAGCACATAAAACTTTCACAAGTCATGCCCTGATTGGGCAGCTCAGTTGGTTAAAGCATCATTCTGATACGCCAAGATTGAGGGTTCGATCCCTGGTCAGGGCACATATAAGAATCAACGAGTGAATGCATAAATAAGCAGAACAACAAATTAGTGTTTTCCTCTCTAAAAATTAATTTTAAAAAACGTGTACAAGTTGCCCCCTATAGCTGCAGGGTCCCTTCCAGCTTCTTCCATGAAAACTGTCTTCTGGATGTTGTAGGCCATCCCTAAACAGTGTCCAGGCAGAGAATCTGCAAAGCCAAGTCTCCTCCCTTTCTCTGTATATATACACTGCTGAAATTTATGTATGTGTTTTAAAAAATAATTTTTAAAAATTCTTTTTCCAAGTCTATCTGTGTGCAAAGCTTCCCCTCAAGTAACAGTGAGAAAATTCAAACTGGGGATGTATTTTTAAAATATCAGTCCTGGCAATAAAATTCATTGCTGCCCTGGCATAAATGTATTCTTCAAGCATATAAAAATAAAAGTTTATTAAGAAAAATTCCTTTTTTTACTCTACAGATTCATGCCTTTGAATAAACAACTAGGAAATAAATCAGCAACTCAAGTAGCCACCACCCTCAGCTGTGCTCGGACACGTGGGCACATAAACGGTTTGATTAGTCTGTCGGCCATGAATGTACTGAATTTTCAGTACACCGTGGGCTATGTGAGAGGGATGTCCCTCAATTCATTAGCTTTTAAAGTATTATACTGGAGAGAGACAGACCTCAGAGGTAACCTCCTCTCAACTGATCATGTTACTAGCAAAATGGCTCCCTTTCGTATTCTTTCATAGCTTTCAAAATGCCTATTTCCCTATGCCCTGTACACTTGCAAATAAATTAAGTGCCACGTGCATGGCTTTAACTTGTAACCGACAATTTGATAGCTAAAAGAAGCAAATAAAACTTCCACTGAATTGCAACATACATTAGTTTTATATATATATATAAATATGTATGTGTATATATATATATGTATATGTATATGTATATATATCTCGCTAGCTGATGTGCCATTTCTACAACTAAGTAGACCATTAACCATTGAATGATTTACCTTTTCCCTCTTTCTTCTTTTGGTTCCATAATCTTTCCTTAAGAGCTAAAACTGGTAACAGAATGTAAATAAAATTTCTAATCAAATCCAAATTTGAACTCAAAGAATCTATTTTAAAGTAAATGTTCAAAGACCCTTAAACTATGCTTACACATTTTTGGAAATCATTTTATTCCCAAAATGGGTAGGCTCGGGGCACGGTGGAGTCCCATTGGTAGGTAAACGCAGTGGTCCAGTTCTGTCATGTGCTCCAGTTCGCTGGAGAGGCTCTTCTTAATCCTGCCTGCTGACGCTCTCCTGTCAGAGATGGGATCCTCCAAACCTTGTTAGCTCACAGAGGATGCCTTGTTAAAGTACAATCTAAAGAGGGGCCTCCTGAGGTAATCTCTTAATAGTTATTAGGTGACTAATTTAAAAAACAAGAAACTTTTTTTTGGTCAATGTGCTACAATGAGATGACAAAATATCGTCACTTCAATTTTTGGTTAGGCCACTACCGTTCCCTATATACCAAGACCTGTAAAAGTCATGCTATGTATTTGTCTGCAATCAAGAAAATCAATCTTTGCTGATAATGAAGAAAAAAATTACACTTGCTTTTTTTTCTTTTAGGAAGGGTTGATGCCGTTTTTAATCAGCTTAACATTCTGGTGATTGTATCTTTTCCCAGAGATTACTACTGTCAGAATACCAGTATAAAATCTGAAGTTGATATTCAAGTAAGTCTAATTGATTATTGAGGTATTGCAAGAAGGCATGTTTGTCATAAAACCCAACTATAAACCTTATGCTAACAAGTACAAATATTTTTCAAATATTTTTCTTGCCTTGTAGGGTACATAGCAACTAAAAGGTTAGTGTTTATATATTAGCAAAATATTTCAGATATGTATCTTGAACTGTCAAAGATCTTTTTAGGTAAAATTCATAGGTAATCTGCATGAGAGAGAGCTTTTTCTGAAGTCACATTTTCAGAAGAAAAGAAAAATGTTTAAGAGAAAGGTTTTATTTTAAAGAGACCATCTGCTTACTCTATGTTACTTAACTATAATGTCTATGAGACAAAATCAAAAGAAGTTTGTATTTATTTTACTGAGAACTAACTCATAATAATGGGTAAAGTTTAAACACTGAAATCCTGATCTAGCTCACATTCCATTCTTGTTTCATTGGCGCCGATTCAAACCCGATTTCCCGCCCCCTGGTGGAGGTGCTAATGAACAGCGAATTGGCCAAAGGCAGCCAGCCGATTAGGAGATTTTGAAAAACACTCAATGGAATATACAGATGTTGTATTATAAAGTTGTACACCTGAAACTTACAGAATGTTATTAACCAGTGTAATCCCAATAAATTTAATGAAAACAAAAAAAATCAAACCAAACCAAATCAAAAACATGTATAATGCAAAAATGAGAAGTCAACCTTTAAAAAACAAGCAGAACATTCACAAAATCAGAATACCTACAAAAAGTGTTTCTTAACCAACTTCAGTTTCAAGCCTGTTCTTTGCATGATAAAATATTCCCAAATAAAAAGAAAGTTGTGCCTTGGCCAGACATTCCTTTATTTTTTCCCCCTAAAGTTTTCAATTTCTACAAATGCCCGGCACAAAGGTAAGAAAAGAGAAGTACTCTTTTCCCCTTACATCAGGGCTGCTGATGGAAATCCCTTTCTGGGCCTAGTCTAATCTGTATAATGGCAGGCTGTGTACCCTCTCCAGGGTCTCAAGAGCAAGTGAGGTTACAGCTGTGCTGAGCCATTGCCAATGGCAAGCGGAGAGCCCCTAACCTCAGTGTCCCCAGTAATCTACATTGTAATAAATTCCTTCAGGAGCTGAGAGATGTCTGTTTCCTGCGTGCATCTCTAATCTCCCTAAACAGGGGCTATCATTTGTAAGGGAGGTGACCAGCAATAATACCAGTCAACAAATGTAGGATTTATGAGTGTCCCACGGTGACCAAGCTGTGAACATTTTTTTTGTGTGTCATTTCTTTCCAAAAGGTCCTAACCTGGGTAGGGTGGTTCACTTGGACGGGAAAAACATGTATGCCCCAGTTTAGGAGTTATTCCCATGGCTACCTGAAAGTTTCCTGGGAAAGAATTAAATGCCTTTTATCTTAAATCACTATGTGTGGACATAATCATTGTTCCCTAGACAAAAATCGCCAAATCACAGAACAACCTGAGTCTCCGCGCAGCTGGAGTTCCCCTCGCAGACTGTCTAGGCTGACAAGGCGAGGACTGCAAACCCTGTGGGTCATATTTGGCCCACGCTCCTGTTTTGTTTGGCCTGCAGTGCTACATAATAACACAAAATTGAATTTAGCTGCAAACATTTTCAAACCCAGAGACTGCATATAAGAGCCCAGATTTCCAGCTTCTCTTGAAAACTTGGAATTTCTAGCTACATTCGATTTGTAGCTCTGTGCCCTTAGACAAAGCAGGTCCAGTTCACCACCCCATCCACTTGCTTCACTTAGGCAAATGACTTGTCTGAGACACGAGGGCATTCGAGTTTGGGACTTCTCAAATGCCACAGTCACAGTTTATATTTACTCACTCACTCACTCCGCACTCAGGCTAAATGTTATAAAGATTGAAGGTGCTGGAGGGATTCTTGTGACTTTGCACACCCTGATTCATTCTGATCAGGTCCTTCCTGAATCATTCCATTCAGGTCTTCCCAAGGCCTGAAATTTTGCAAATGCCACCACTTATTCAATAAATATTTATCAAGCAACTACCACGTGCTGTTTTGAGCACTGGGGATACAGAGGCACATAAAATTGCTATAGAAAATGCCTTAGAATGCAATAAAAGATGGCTTCTGAGAGCCTCCCTTACTGGCCAAGGGGGAACATGCCGATCTTGTGGCAGGCCACACACATAAATCAAAATCGGGTGTCAGCAAAATTACAGATGACTGCCTATCGTGAAACGTCAAGGTTGAAACCATGGTCGTTCAAACCTCAAATGTCAAGGTTCTTTTTATATCTACTTTGTACCAGTAAAATCCAGCCAATTTTGATCTTTAAATGAAGGCTCCACCTTGACGTACATCTGGAAGGTTCCTGTTTGCATAAGTAGGCTCTCTTCCACAGTCAGAGGCACAGCCTTGGTGTTTCAGCCTCTGTCCACCCCTTCCCACAGGGAGCAAGTTTGATTCGGTCCAATAAGGAGCCAGCTAGGGAAGAGTTGTAAACCCTGCCCCAGCAAGAGGGCAGGTTTCCTGAATGAGGCTAGCCCCCCGGGTTAGTAATGACCTTGGGGCGGGTGGGGGTGGTAAACTGTAGTCCACATTGCCTGTCCAGAGGTACAGCTCCTACTCTGTTCCCATCAACTGTTTCCATGTAAGATGTGGGCCTGGCATTGCCCACTCCTTTTTTTTTTAAAGAGAAGCCAGAAATCAGGATTCTTTTTGTGTTGGCAACAAGTTCAAAATTTTAAAAAGCACTGAGTGGGCCAAACAAAACATGTCTACAGGCTAAATCCAGCCAGTGTGCAGCCTCTGAACTGAAGGAGCGGCAAAGCTTTGCAAAAGGCAGTTCTGCCAGGGCTCGCAGGCCCCAGACAGCTCGCGCGCATAGAAAAAGGGGTAGAGGAATAAGTTATTTGTTTTCAGGATTTTCTAAAATATTACCATAAAAAGATCAAATTCTTCTTCTCGTCGAGCGATCATTTGGTTCAGAGTCTCATCGTCTGGTACTTCATCTTCTTCCTGGGGGTAAGAAACAGAATGATTTCACAAGCTTTAGCAGGAAGGTTGGATAATTGGAGGAGTGAGGTACAGATGGGTAAGGGGAATCTGTCCTCCAGGCCCCAGGGGTCCCGTTTCTCCAGCCAGAAAGAAAAGAGAAGGGCCACTGGGTGCAGTGCTGGCCACTAGTATTTACCAAGTTATTTGAACACCTTCCTGTAGCAAAATCTGTCCAGGGAGGACACGTGGCAGACTCTGAGAAATACCGGTTCTCTTGGGTGTCTTGATCCCCTTACTTTTAAAGCAAATTACTTAATGTATCTCCGCCTCAATGACCTCATCTGTGAAATGCGTGTGACATTTACATCACAGAGAAGGTGTAAGATTTACATGAGGAAAGCCACAGGAAAGAGTGACTAACATGAATTCTTTTGACTCCATTAACATTATCCCAAATATAAATGCTCATTTGCAAAGCCTTACAAAAAACATGAGCAAGCGAAACTTTTGCGACCAGGTACATAGATAGCAAGACCATAAAAATCATATCCATGGCAAATATATAGCCTTTAAAATATATTTAATCAATGTATTTCAGTGGGCATTATTATGCTAACAGTGAGATTTGTGACTGTGATAATTCAATAACAAACCCCCTACAAAACTGTATAGATACATAAAGTGCAATTAATATATTATAATAAATATACTTTTTTAATTAAGTATATAAAGGTATACACTTAATTAAAATAATTGCAATGAAGTAGAAAAAGCAATTATTTAAAGGTTACCATTTTCACTTTATATCATGTCAGACCAAGGAATGTTATCTCTCTGCAGATTCCTCAACAACCAAAAGCTCGCAAAGTTTCAGAAATATTATGCTGTGACCCCCACACCCTTAGAACAATGACTCTGAAAGTTAGGCATATCCTCCAGAACTTAAACGCACAAAATTATTTTTATCACATGCTGAGTGAGCTTGTTAAAAACCAAATGGGGGATTTCAGTGTGTCAGCAGGGGGAAAAGAGAGGAAAACCCAGAACTTTAAAAATGCAATTTCTTAAAAAGAGGCAATTTGATCTAAAAAGGGTGCGACTGCACTAACAGCTTACACGAGATGGCTGTTGGTTCCCAAGATGACACTTTATGCACTGTGTTAAAATGAATGCAATTCGATGAAGTGAAAAACTGGTATTGTGAAAAATCGTCTATTCTAGTTTATCTTTAGATTGATGAAAGTCGATCTGTCTGAACATTCCATTTTATCTGACACAGACACAGATGAGCGAGGGAGGGCTGAGACCGCACAGCCCACAGAATCTGGTCCACGTTTCCTCTGGTGAAGGCATGTCCTGCTTTGCTCACCCTGTTCCTCAGAGCCACACTAGCCTTCCACTGCCTATAAATGGGGGCTTGGACTTTCCCTGTGCCCAAGATGAAAAGATTTCCTTGCAAACTGGCAAGAAGCCTGCCCTCAGTGGCCTGACCCTCACGGAGAACAAACTCAATGGGAAATGGGCAATACATCTTCCTGGCTTTTCGTGCCCTAGTAATTAATTCCCTAGTAATTCATAGCCCGTCAACCATGGAGGTGGCAGCCCATGCTGCCTCAGATACTCAGGACCAGAGCCCTTGACTGCTGTCTGTCAGTGTCCCCAAACATCTTCGCGAGGCACAAGCCACCCAGATAGTGGTAACACGTGTCTGACACACTGATAGCCTGGCGGGAGTGTGGAGCCCCAGAGGGCTGCTCACAGAGAGGCAAGTGGCATCCGATTCCACTCCTGGCTCTACCTGGCGGCTCCCCTCAGAGGGGGAGAGAGTAACTTTTTCCTGCGGCCTCAAAAGGTTGCAAAGCTCCAGGCTACCCTGCATCCTACCTAAATCAAGTCAGGTGCTAGCTTCACAAGTCTGTGAAGTCATGCCCTACAAACGAACTGAAGAGCTGTGATCTCTGATCAAAAGGAAGAGACACAGGGCTCTGGGGGACGGCAGAGGCAAAAGGCCAGGAGGGCCCCTCCCAGCTCTGTCTTGTCTCATGTAGCTGACTGCCCCTGAAAGTGGCCTCTCTGCAGTCTCCGCAGCTGCCCCAGAGAGAGCAGCATTTACAGTACAACAAAGCACGCTGGCTGCACCTCCCTGGGGAAACGACGGAAGTGAAGCATCTACTGGCCAAGCCTTGAGGTCCCCATAGCAACTGCTTTTAAGACACTCTTGGAAAACTTTCAGAGGCTTTCTGCACTGGGGATGTAAGATAGCAGCTAATTTACTCATTTTAATTAACGCCAGCCTAGGAAGTTCTTTAAAGAACAAAGAGGTTACTCTTAATCTTCTGAGCCAAAAGGTCACTTTTTGATTTCTTAAAGTTGGTTTTCTAGAATACCTCATTTTCCTCTTCGTGCTCCAGGATGGCCTGCAGAAATGCCCTGCGCTCGTGGCTCGAAGACTTCTGATCGAACATGCCCGCCTGGATCACCTTCTGATCCACGTTCAGCTTGTACTTTGCAGCTGCCAGGATCTTTTCCTCCACACTGTTCACGGTGCAGAGTCTCAGCACACGAACCTCGTTCTGCTGGCCGATGCGGTGAGCTCGGTCCTGGGCTTGCAAGTCCTGCGAGAAAAAAACAGGGCACCATGAGGGCCCGCATGCCTGGATGAGCCCAGCGAACGAGTCCCTGCCTCGGAGGGAAGTATGGGAGGGTCGTTTAAATCCACCTGTACTAATGTAAGATTTTGTGTACATTTAAAAATGTACAAGCTCTCTTCTTTGGAAAAATTCAAGTTTACCATCCCTAGCTGAGGGCACGTGGGTTCGAGTTAGCCATCCAAACAGGAATTCACCTCCAGTTTTGAAATCCAGGTCTCGAGATATTCTTTATCTATCCCTAGGTTCACCATCAGAATTAATCCCTAACTATAGCAAAATGAAATGATGATAAATTTGATGTTACCTACAACTAACCTTAAGTTGTACAAAACAGCTTTCTTTTGGTACAAGATGTTAGAGATGATTTTTAAAACATCATTGAATCACATGTACATTATATATGCATACATATGAAGGGGACCCCAAAAAACCCATAATTGTCCTCTGGAGGGCAGGCCCCTTACAGTACAGGCTTCGCTAGGTGAGTGTTCTAAGAACCCATCTGTAGCAGTGTACCAGCTGGTGTTGTTGTGAGAGGCTGAGTTAGGCTTCAGTGCCTTTTTTTTTAAGACTTTTTCAACATATTTGCCCATTTCATGATGGGTGATTTGCAAGTGCATCTGCCTACACCGAACTGAGTGTTCAGCAGTTTTTGACCAAAAATGGCATGACCCCCATACTCCATCCTCCCTATTCAGCCAATCTTGTCCTGAGAGACTATTTTTTTTTCCCACCGGATCAAAAAACCCCTCAAAGGGAAATGTTTTGCTGATGTGAGGGAGGTGAAACAAAAAACAGTGGAAGCACTAAAAGGCACCAAAATCGGTTAAGTTCAAAAACTGTTTTGAAGAGTAGAAAAAAGTCTCGATAAGTGTATTGCATTAAATGGAGAGTACTTGGAAGGTGACTGATGTTTAAACATGTAAGAATATACAATTTTTTGTAAGTAAATCCTGGGGTCTTTAGGGGCACCCCTTGTATATTATACATACAGTGATTGCTTAGGTGGCAAACTTCCTGGTATCAAATTCTGTCAAAGACTCAATCTTTAGTTTGGGGGACAAAAAGGATTGCTAGTAGAGTAGTAAACTTGTACTACTTTTTGGTAAATTTGGGGGAGATAGAAATTTGGCACTACGTATCAAAAGTGTTAAAACTGGGTATGGCTCCTGACCCAGAATTTTCATTTCTGGAAATTTATCCTAAGAAGATAGTCATGGATATGCAACAAAGTCCTACAAATAAGGATACACCTCATATATTATTTATAATGTTTTTTTAAAAAGCAGAATTAAATAAACATTTAATATTAACAGATCGATTAAACAAATTAGGCTTCAACTGTATGCAAGTACAAACATATTATCATAAAAGTGATATTGTAGAAGATTTAATGATACAAAGTGAAAACTTATTATGTATGAAAAGTTATATGTAAGTATGTATATATTATGACCTTATATGTGCATATTTATACCAAGAAAAGGCAGGAGGGACAAACACCAACAAGCCAATTCATGTTTATATCTCTAGTTAATTAGATTACAGGTGCTATTAAATATTTTTCATTTTGCTTTCATGTAGTTTAACAGTTTTTTTTAAACATCTATTGCTCTTCTAATATGAAAAAGGTTTTAATGAAATCTTTAAATAAAAACCTTCATAAACCTATGAAGCAGAGGTAGCTAATGTTAAGGCCACACAATAACAACTTCCCGGTGTATCAATTTCATTCATTCCGGTCCGGGCACCGGTCTCCGGGCCAACGCTAATTAGTTGTTCCCATGTTGCCCCGAGACTCATACACGTGTGTAGGGCGAAGGTCTGATCCCCGCATCCTGCGTCCCTAGCACCGATTTCGCACAGAGCTGATGCTCCGCAGCTGCAAGCCCGGCCTCTTGAGTGGACGGGTTTCCTGTCACCCTCACGGCACAAGGAAGCAACAGGCCAAAGTCTGCCCAGGCTGCAGGGACCTTTATAATCAAATGACTAATTAGGCAAAAGTTTTTCCTCAGAAGAAATTTGAATAAGTTGATACAAATATTGCACAGCTGAACCATGAACACAGCTGGGACTCATCCAAATGAGATTATTTTCCAAAGAGGAGAAAGTGAGGTAGATAATTAAAATCCAAGGAGGGAAAAAATAAACCCTAAATTTCATTTTCAAGCCTTTAGTTCAATCATCTCCCCCAACACATCGTCACCAGAGCAGCTAAGCAGGAGTCAAGATGGCAAGTTTTATGTCATCAGCCTCTTGACTGTCTCCCGGAACACGGGTCAGAAACCACTTCCGTGACGAGCCCCAGAGTAAGTAGACTGCAGGCCGTCGGGGCCAAGAGCAAACACGGGGCAACTGTTCTCCCCGAAAGGCTATTGTATTTTTCTCTTCAATTTTACTTTTATATTTAAAAATGTGGCCCTGGCCGGGTTGCTCAGTTGGTTGGAGCATCGTACCACACACTAAGAGGATGTGGGTTCGATCCCCCGTCAGGGTGCTTACAGGAGGCAACCAATCAAAGTTTCTCTCTCACATTGATGTTTTCCCTCCCTTTCTTTCTCTCTCTCTCGCTCTCTCTCTCTCTCCCTTCCTCTCTTGCTAAAATCAATAAACATATCCTCAGATGAGTAAAAAATAAAATAAAAATGTGAAAATCATCCTTTGTTTGTCGGTAGTACAAACACAAGCGGCAGGGCAGACTCAGCCTGTGGGTCATAGTTTTGAACCCTGTCCTAGAAGAAGGTGATAAACCACAAAAATTGTAAGGTGCGGGTGGCAGCAGAACATGACGGAGGAAGCAGAGGGCATGGAACATCTACAAAGAGTAAATTATTAAGAGTAGTACGTTACATTCTGAGGTGATTGCTGCACTTAGTTTTGTCTTGTTTTTTGCTGGTGGTGTTTGTGTGTGTAAGACCATCTACCAATTTGGGAAGTGGCAAAGGTTAACCTTTCTAGGCTGAAGATGTTCATGCAATGGAAGCCTGTGAGTCCCTAAGCCCAAATGCTGGTGGTGGGTGGGGGGAACATTGTGACAAAGAAATAAGTGTTGTGACTATTGAATGGATGAGTTAGTATTTCTGAGGTCCAAGTGGCCTAAAATTTCATCACAATGGTTTGGGCGTGATTATGTCTGAGGACAAAAACAGCCCGAGGAGGGGCCTCTCGGGTGACTTTGTGGCCGACCATTCCGCAACAGCAGCACTGCTCCATCCAGCCCACGGGTTAAAAACGACAGCACCAACCCAGGGCTCTAATCCACAGTTTGGGAACGAGAAAGTCTTGGTTACCCTGAGGGACTTTACTGCTGATTCCGCATTCGTGTTCTCCCTTTGCTTCTAGCGAGGGCCCCGAATAGCCATTTTAAGGCTATTTTAGTTTGCTCGCATCCAGTAAGCCCCCTATTTCGTCGCTATATCTTCGCTTTGACTCAACATGATAAAGAATAATTACAGAGTTTTTTTCAATGTATGCAGAAGCTAATGAGGTAAAAAGCTCCACATCTTTCATTTTGGGGGCTACGCAACATTTCTGTGGGGTCATGGGGTAGAGAGAGCCCAAAGGCAGCATGGATGCAGACCCAAACCCCGACAGGCAGGTTTGAACCCGGCTGTGGTCCTGAACAAGTTCATATCAACAGGTTTCCTATGGCTCAAATGTTTGAGTACTACCTGAGGTTAAGCAGAGTTGTTGCTTGATAGAATTTAGTTTTACCTTTTAAATGAAAAATCAGCACTCATCTGTATCACTCTAAGGTCCCTGATTTCCAAAAATAAAAAAATAGAAAACAACAGTTTGTCCAGACTAATGGGCGTGTTTAAGTGACAGACATGAAAAATCTGGTCAGCCTACTTCACCAAGCCAGGTGGAAATGAATCTACCCAGAGTGGATATGAATACTTCCAGAAATACATAGCCCAGTTAGGATATTTGTGGTAAATTATACTCGTCCCCCCGAAATTTGGGGTCCTGTGTTTGGTTGACTAAGTTTTAATTCATATGCAGTTAAAAGTAAACTGTTTGTTGTTCATGCAATTTACTTCGGTTCTGGAGTTCCATCTTTAGCTACTGCTCCTAAAAGTTTGTGTGTGCCTGCACATGAGTGTGTGTGTGTGTGTGTGTGTGTGTGTGTGTGAGAGAGAGAGAGACAGAGAGAGAGAGAGAGAGGCATGTATGTCCCAGCACCCTGTCTCATGGTACATTAGCATTTCCAGAATCAGTGATTTCCTTTGCTCTTAGAATTATCACTGTGCCAGTGAAGGTGAACAGCTGAGCTGCTACAGAAATGTTGACGTTGGGAAATAAAGTCTAGTGAACTCTATTCACCTATAGACTGGTTACTTTTTCTCAGTGAAGATTTAGGCAGCAGCAAGGAGGGTAACCTAAACATCCAACCACACGGAGCACCGCGGGAGGAGAGAAATCACAGATTCCTCCCCCTGGACACCCAAGCCAGCTCGGTGCCTGTGGCCGAGCAGCCGCTCGGTAAATGTTTGCGAAACAGACGCTGAACTCACAGTGGTCCAAAGGAGCACTGCAAACACAAATTCTACCTGTGCTTTGGAATGCAATGTGGAATGTAAAATATATTAAAATACTTCCTAAAGACTTGGAACAAATATACTTTGTGTTGGTGGTTTGAAATCCTTCTCAAGGTCAGAAAGATTTCATAGTAACTCTACTGCAGCCACCTAGAGAGAGTGACAGGAATATGGCTGGTCCAGTGCTGGTGGCCACCCAAAGGTTTGGGGCCATTGGTTTATCCTGTGAACCAGTGGCCTTTGCTGTGTGAGAAAACCTCTGTCGGACTCTCCTGGGAGTGGCTAAATGTGTAGAAAAGCCTGCAGAGTCCACATGGGTGGGAAGCACCTTAAAAATGGGGGTGGGGCAGCAGGGAAAGGGCATGTGTGCCTTTCAAAGAGCTCCCTCCTGATTCTAATGTCACCTCGAACCCTGCCTTCCTGCCGAAATTACTGTCTTTCCCACCCGATCATCACCATGACCCAGTGAGACGGTATTATTCTGCATATTTACCATTGAGGAAACCGAGGCGGAGGAAGAAGCCCAGGTTAAACTGATGTGGCATTCATTTTTGTGTGTTAGGGCTAGTTTCCCTTTTTACTATTTTGAGTTAACATTTATTACAGTATGAATCCAACCTGATGAATATCATTCCACCCAATATCTCATAGGCCTGTGCACAACCTCCCTGCTTAAATGAAGAACCCAGTGCCACAAGGGACCCATTCCAATGTTCTTTATTAGTCATCAAAGGACTCCTTTAGAAGGGTAAGTCTAGCCTTACCAGCTAAAAGAGCTTCCTAACAGATGCTCCACAGAATATTTTTGATGATGATTTTAAGCAAAACACACAGACTTTAAGTTTAACTATAATATACGCATTGTTTGACTGTGAGGGAATGAGCTAAAGCTCCCCGAGACTCATTTTCCCTGACTGTAAAGAAGCAAACAGTAACAGTAACAAGCTCACAGGGCTGTTGTGAAAACCGAATGTGGCAGTGCACAGAGACAGGCTGGCCCAGAGGAAGGGCCAATCAGTGTGCGCTGCTGTTATTATTTTTTATTTTGGAATAACTTTGATTTCTCCCCCACCAAATGAGCCTTGCTCAGTGGCAATCCCAAGAAGTGAGGTTAAAACTTAGCAGAAATTAAGTATTTTTACCCCAAATTTGAGCTCTTCAAAGGCTCATCAAAGGTATGAATAAAACATCTTAGTATGCTCCAAGGGAGAAAAGAAAACAGACACATTAATAATGTGCTGGGCTACTTTTCCTTTGGAAAGATGGCCCAGTTTTTAGACATTTGCTCTGCCCCACAGATGTGAACGGCAACACTGCTGGGCTTTCAGTCCCTCCTCAGCGGGAGGGCTGGGCACCCAGGTCAGAGACAGGCAAACCTGATGTGGGTTCCAGTCGCTGTCGAAGATGACCACGGTGTCGGCTGCCTGGAGATTCAAGCCCAGGCCTCCAGCTCTTGTGCTCAGCAAGAAAATGAAATACTGGGACCCAGGTTCGTTGAATTTCTTCAGTAGAGCAGCGCGATCTTCAGACTTGGTGGTACCTGAGGGGATCAGAAAAATAGATTTGCCAATTCAGTCCTGTCCGAAAATGGCACACGGCGAGACGAAATGGCCTGCTTCCTTGAGAAATATGCAGACTCCTCATAGCACTGGTGAGGTTTTCCCCGAGGTTTTGTGTGTTTGAAAGGAACTTTGAGCGTTTTGCAATTTAAAAAAAATGAGAAAGATGGACTTTTCTCACATCAAGAAGGAACACTGTGTCTATTACCTATGATTCCAAAATGCTGAAAGAGTTTAAGCCTTTCGGACGAGGCACCTTTGCAACCTCACAGATGCTACAGCATTCTTATCCTAAACTAAAACTCAATGAAAACATTTCTGAGTGTGTTTCTGTGCTCTGAAACACCAAATATTTTTTAAAACACACATGCGCACACACATACACAGCGAAAACCGATTATTATAATGGCTTGAAGCAACTTTGCCAGTAGGCGTTAGTGTGAGGTCTTGTTTATATGCCAAGAGAAAGGAAACAAAAGGAAAATCAATTTCTACCGCACTTTACCATTTGGATTGCCACTGAGCATGAGCTGGCTGGTGCAAACATAAAATATGGATGGAGTATTTTTATCCTTGTTAGCAAGACTTGAGGCCACAGTAATTAAGAAGAAAAAGAAAGGAATCTCTCATTCTGTTTCTCATGTTGACATTCTCTGCTCTGCTGAGTCCAAAGGACGCCAAACTGAAACCAAATAGTGCAGCATGTCAGACACCTGGTGATGGCTCACCCCACGGCTCCCAGAGAGAGCCCAATAGAGTGAACGGGTGGGGAGGACCGAACCACAGTCGCCGGCGCTCAGGTTTCTGGTGCTCAGGCACCCACACTCGTGTCCCGAATCAGCCACTCAATCACATCCCGTGGGTCTGTAATGTGTTCACCTGAACTGCACTGTGGAAGGGAGAAAACCCCACCATCTTCTACCTGAACATATTTCTCCAGAAAAGTGTGGCTGCAGAGTTTTGAAAAGGCTTTGGGCTATTGGGAAATATATAGGCATGTCACATGATAGTCCCTAGCTGCCTGCTGTACAAATATTATTTCTACATGGCGTTCTTTCTTTAAGGATGAAAACGTACTGGCAATTTATTTCAGTGGATTAAAACAGTTAAGTGACTACAGTTAATGGAATCAAGTTACTATGAGGGTCAAGTTTCCAAACATGGGGGGATCTGGTTTTCATATTAATAAAAATAATAAGTACCCTCCTGAGGAGGGAAAAAGAACCAATTCCTTGTATGCAGCGCAAGGGACTTTTGGTGGGGAGGGCTCTCATTTAATGAAGCAACATTCTTCGGGGCTCATTTTACTCTCTAAATCGCATTCCAAGTTTAGTGACCTGGTCAAATCCTGCAACAATGAATTGTAAGAACTTGAAATTTGGGGGAGAAGCACGAAATGTGCTTCGTTGAACAATGTTTTGAACACGAGGGACTCGCTTTTCTTTTCTTTTTGGAATTGGCTTTCTAAGATCATGGGAACTACTTGTTCACGATTCTGATGGATGATCTGTTCTTTCATGAAAACTTTTCACTACCATTATTTTCCCAGTTGCAGTAATTTTTTAAAAATCACCCATAAGAAGTAATGATTCACATTATTTATCCTTTGCCTTAAACTAAATAAAAAGCCACAGAAACCAAGAACTATAAAAAATGCTTCTAAAATGCAGAAAGACGTTCCCAGAGACAATATCTACTTTTTGACAGCAGGGGACAAAAGCTCTGTGCCAATATCCTTTGGGTAGAAGTTCAGGTTTGACACACTGAAAAATAATCGCACGCATTAAGGTTAATCAGTGGATATGCCTACATGGGATGAAATAACCCTACATGCAAAATAAAGCACCAAAAAACAAAAGCAATATCAAAATTATTTGGTCAAAGGAGGTTTTACGCCTTGCGACAAATATATCAAGCAAACAGACCAAGCACATATCTGGTATGCATGTAAGCCATATAAATAGCTGGGAACTTGAAATTATAAAGCCAAGGAGAAATATGATTAAATCACTTTTCATGCAAAGCTACGTCATTTTTTTATTAGCAGGTTCAGCATTTGCCGCATTACCATTTCCACTAGTCAAATGTTCCCGAGTCAAGATCTCGGCACATCACCAGCCACCTCCGGCGGATTGCTCACGGAGGCTCAAACTGCCTTGTCAGGATTGATCCAGGGGCAAGCAAATGCTCGGTGTCAGTGGCACAGGATTTAATGTGAATTGTTCCATGTTCTTTTGGCTTTTGATGTAGAACATCACCAAGAATACAATTAATAGCAAGGGTAAATGTGTTGAGAACTGCAGAATGTGCCAGAAGGAACACATTGCCAGGCTTTCATGATTACTAATTTTAACTTGGTGTCAAGTGCTTTTGGAAAATTTTGTCTTCTAGGATGAAACTTCACCACTTGCTTTCACTCAAAAATCATTTCCAGTGAAAACAAAGACTATAATGGAATAGTAACTAAATCTATTCATGCAACCGCAATCTTTGCAGAAAAATCTGCTTAGCTGTCATCAAGCTTTTTTTTTTTTTCCTTTTTCTTTCCTGAGGTCAAAAATTGACGACATCAAATTTGGCAATGAAAATCTGAAGTTATTTGAACAATTGGGTTAGGGGGCACTGTGAACGGAAGTGGTGTACTAATTCGTCCATGTGTTTATCAACTATTTACCTAAAACTCCCTCCACCCCTGCAACAACAACTACTGTTTCTTGCGGGTTGAAGTCTGTCTGGTTTTCTCCACTCCATCTGTAACCCTTGATGGAACTTGCTTACCTATCTCCTCCAACCTAATGGTAAGTAAGGGCTTTAACAGCAGGAACACTAAGGGGCTCATTCATCCTGTATCCCTGGTGCCTGCTTATTTTCAATCAATCAGTTAAAACTTTTTGATTAAATTCAAAATCATCCTTAAAATGCTGCTGCTAGAGAAGCAGACTATTATTTTCAGAAACGGTCTATAGCTCACTGGACCTGCCAAAGCAGTGAATCTGGAGGCAGAGGGATCCTAGTTTCACCATTTGCCGCATGTGTAACCTCTGGCAAGTCACCTCATTGCTCTAAAATCTTTGTCTTCTCATCTGTTAAATGGGGACCATATTAGTACCTTGGTAAACGGGATAACAGGAGCTTGTTGATTGAGAAAAGGCACATGGAATGCTTTGCCTGGCTCCCACACAGAGCAGGCCTTCCATAAAAGTTAGCTCTTATGACTGTTAGCAGTAGTAACAATAAGAACAGCAACCAACCCACTACCTAAAGATACTGTCCGAGACTGGTGAGAAAACGTGAGAGATGTGTTTTAAGGATATCGCTCCTGGTCAGTTTCATAGACTTGAATATTCCTGGGTCGCTATCCTCAAAGAGCTGAGATTCAAATCAAAATGCCACAGAGTAGTTGACAACAGGCAGGTGGGATACCTGTGGGGGAGCGGTGAGGGACAGGTGGGGGGCGGGAACACAGAGCTGGCTGCCCTTCACCTGAGCAGCAGTGGGAGGAGGGTTCCCTTTTCAGATGAAGAGTGCTGACCTCACCCACGGAGAAGGGGAAGGATCAGGCCAGAGGACAAGACCCAATACTGGACATTTGCCAAAGGAGACAGACTAGGGATGATGGAACAGTGTCCTGAATTCAAAAGTCACATTTATTTAACCATTCATCTGTTTTCAGTGACTTTGAAGGAGAGAGGTTAAAAGATTTTTAAGAATCAGGTTGTCAGAGGAATAATGAAGTCGAAAAACGATGATATCCTAAGAGGCGGATCGCAAAGAGAATTCACCTAAAATCAAGCACAGCGAGTCTGAGGTTTGGTATGTATCCAGCTACAGGTAATTCACGGCAAAAGTGGGGCATACAATGTTGGACTGAAAACAAAACAAAGCCTTTCAATGAAACATAAACTAAGTTAACTTTAACATTTAACAGTAACTTGTATACGACATTAGGGAAAACTGGTATCAGTGATACTGTGCTCTTCCGTATCTGGGATTCAACACCATCCTGGCTGTAAATTAGCTCCTGTTCCCACTTGCCACTCTTTGAAAGAGTTATCCCCCACCATGATAGGAAAAAGTTAATATCTTTCATCTCTAAAGTATTAGGGCTGATATCAAACTCATATAGTAAGTTAGGAAGTATCCCTAAATTTATACTTTTATACTTTCTTCCATTCACATTTTCTTACTAATATTTTAGGGCATGGTATTTCAATTTCACTCTTAGCATCAGGTAAATATTTGACATAGTTTGCAAAATCCAGGAAACAATGAAGCCCTATAGACATGTTCTGCCTAGTAAGAGAGAGAAGCTTTAGTGATAAGTACAATTTTAAATGAACTATTTCAGTGTCACTGAAAAAAGGAGACATAGTCTTTATCCCCTTATAACACGTCTGAACACGGCTTATCAAAGTATTCAAAACAGTGAATAGGAAATGGATAATCCTAAGGGCAAAGAGGGTTTTTATGTTTTATTTCAGTTTAGTTTAACTGTGGTACTCATAAATGACTCTAGTCCATTTGTACTCGCTTGTGTGTGGGATGAACAGCTGTGCAAATGATTTCAGCTTATTTTAAGCTTAAGGGTAAGGAAACTGCTATCTAGAAAAGCTGCCCCCCACCCTGTTGGTTAATTCTTCAACAGTTTCCCCCCTCCTGTCCCGCACCCTCAGCAGCACCGGAATTCCTCACTACTCACCGTCAAGGCGCAGGTAAAGGAAGTTCCGAAAAGCAAAGTAATCCTCCATGATGGTCATGAGAGACGTCATCTGGCAGAAAAGCAGCACGCGGTGATTCGTCGCTCGCAGTTTTGGCAGAATACGGTCCAGCAGCTCAAACTTTCCCGAGGCCCGGTACAGCTCAGCCCTGAATCCAAAAATGCAGAACAAGAAAACAGTGTTACTGCTGTCTTCTGGCAGGATCCAGTACAACTCTGCTTTTCATAGAATGCCCTGTGCATAGTAAACAACAAATAACTGCAGAATGAATGAAGGAATACCCACTTCAAAGCAGGGAGAGTATTTAACAGAAAAATAGAATACATTTATACAAAACACATGGAGAGTACATCACGTAAGTAGGTAAGATGACAGAAAGGGAAACCCTTTCCTGTTCCTGATATTTTCTCATACACACACGTGCATGTATATGTTTGCATTTACTTAAATCTCTAATCACGAAGAATATAACATTGTTAATTTAGAGCCCTTAAGATTCATTCAAATACTTATTGAGCACCTACTATGAGTCAAGCACAATGCTAGGCACATGTATAGTGATAAGTAAAACAGAATCCCTGCCTTCCAAATGGGCAACTACAGATTGTGAAAAGTACTAAAAATAAAAATAGCAAGTTGCTACGAGACAACTTACAGCAACACACTGTTGCCTTCTTTAGATGAGAGCAGGGTTCAGCAAACTTCAGCCCTGGCCTGCTGGCTGTTTCTGTAAGTAAAGTTTTACTGGGACGCAGCCCTGCTCACTCATTTCTGTTTTGTCTATGGCTGTTTTCATGCTACAAGGACAAAGTTGAGTAGGTGTGACAGAGACTTTTTGACTCCCCAAAGGTGAAAATATTTGAGATCTGGACCTTCAGAAAAAAAACTGCCACCCACTAGTTTTGAGTATCAGGTGTGACCTCAATGAAGAGATGTGACCCTGATACATTCAATTTAAAAAAAAGGCAAAGAAAAAGTGGTAACAGTTTAGCAAAAACCTAACATAATGAGCAAAGGTAGCCAGGTGAAGGATGGAGGTTTGGGAGTGGAAAGGATAAGATACCGGGCGGTGGGAAGAACACCCTGGGGAGTAAGAAAGAGCCTGGCGAGCCTGGGGCACTGGAGAGCTGGGGTGCTGGCTTACACAGAAGCGAGCAGAAAATACTGCAGATGCGAGTGGAGAGGCAGTGGGTGTGCACAGGGCAGACCCCGCAGGGCCCCACCCACCACGCTGCATGTGGTCGTTGTGAGTGTAAGGGAAGGCCACTGATGGGGTTTGAACAGTGGAGTGACAATAGCTGGCACATCTTTTTGTAAGATCCCCAGGTACACTGTGTTGGAATGGACCAGGGCGGGGGCAGGAGTCCTGGTTCAAGTAGAAGTTCAAGTGAAAAATACGATGGTAATGTGTACTGCCATCGGATGGAGAGGAGTATCCATAAGCTAAAGTAGGGCCTTTTTTTCCTCCACAACAAACCACTTTCCCCTTTTATCGACAAGGATGGGTTATAATGTTAAAACTTTATTGGGGATTGATGTTGTTTGAAAAACTCAATAGTGCACGTGCAGTCTATAGCAATGAAATGTATCATTCGGTAGCTGATTTTATGACACAGTATGTGTTATCTCTAAGAAGACGCATTTTCAATTGTAGGTCTTCCCAAGATCCCTCCCCTGTTCTGAGAACTGTCCTTGAAACACCGGCTGTGGCCGCAATTTTAATACGCAACCCCGGCCAACCCGATGGCACCGGGTGGGGCAACAGGACCCAGAGGAAAGGGAGGCGGGGGAGGCAGGGGAGCCCAGCAGCGCTGGTTCTGGATGGGTTCCAGTTCCTGGTCCTCAGCCCAGTGACACAACAGGCTGTCCTTGGGACCCAAGAATGGCCCTATATCGTAATAAAACATTGTCTCTGGTGCAAAGCAAGCAAAACAGAGACTTTCTGTTAGTATTTTTGTTGTTGCAAGGCATGATTCTCTTCAGTGTCCATTGTTAATGAAAAACGTTCCTTACACAGACCATACTCTAACAAATTACTGTAAAGTCATACATATTTATAGCAGATAAGACATTTCTACTCTTGCATGTTAATATTAAATATCAACTTGAAATTTAATATGATAAATCCTCTTTGAGCCTAAGCTACACCACTGGTTATAAATAACAACCCTTTGAAGCTTCGACAACCTCTGTAAAACTAGGGTACTATTAAGTCTATTAAATGAGATCTATGTCCTTTGAATAGCCACTTACTCAAGGCATGTAGTAATTTATGCCATTAAAGTGAAAGTGAATGTTGATGTCATTTTGGTTAACAACTTCTGTACACTCTGCTGAGGACAGAGGAGGGCCGAGGGCGCTGGCTGGCTGGATTTGTGTGACAAAAGTTGAGGCAGGACTAACAAACTATTTTTTTGAAAGAAAAATTTGACAATTTTACAATTTGAAGATTTGCCCATTTATGATCCCGTTTGAATAGCAAGAAAAGTTGAGGCAGGACCAGCAAACTAGTTTTTGGAGGAAAAAAATACTTGTAAGATTTACCCATTTATGACCCCGTTTGAATAGCCCAGGTGTTCAGCGAAGGACTCCTTTAAAAGAGAGAGAAAAAGAAAATAATTAAAAAAAAATAAAACAGGCATTTATTAACTTACCGATTCCTCTTTTAGTGAGGTCATTCTATTTCTAGAGTATAGTTAAACAAAAATAATAAATAAGACATACTCGTTATGAGATGAACCAGAAACTCAGTGTCTTTGAGGTCAGACTTGCATTCTGCCAGACGTGTACCCTGCGAGCTTCTGCAGGTCTCTAGACTGTCAGGCTGAGACTACAGGGTCAGTTCTCTCATCAAACAGTGACTCAACACCTGCTGGCCCCGGGCTGGGCTGGGCCAGGCCAGTGCTGGGGATCCAGAAGCCACGAAAATGTCTGCCCCCAAGGAGCTTGGAGTCTAGACTAGAGGAAGAGCTTAATTCAAGCAAGTGAGGAATAAAATGCGCACATAAATATACTGTGGAAACATTTAACAGTAAAAGTAATGGTTACAGACTTTATTTCAAGTCTGAGTTTAGTGAAACCCTAACGCCCCTTTCCTACTGCACTTTTCTCTCTTACAAATAAGGCCCTAAAGTACACCCCTCCCTCAGGCATCTAGCTTTGGGTTTTAAAATGCAGAACTTAATCACCTAATTCCCTCCTCCCCGAGTCTGTGGGAGAAATACATTACTGCTCTCCGTGTGATTTTTCCGTTCCTACTTAAGGAAAGAGAGACCATCTGTGGGGAAGGAGAGGATGTCACACCTTCAGATTAGCCACCAGCTGTCTCCCTTGTCTGCTTCCCTTCCTTCCACGGTCACTGCAGCTTTTCCTCCAAGGGGACCAGATCTTTCCCTTTGGGCTCTCCTCTCAAATATATTGTCCATGCAGGCAGCCCCCCAGGCTGCCGCCCTGCATACAGCAGCCAAAAACCCCACCTGACTCTAAGAACCATGCCTTCTCTCTCCATGGGCGGCCACTCCTTACGAGATGTTAGGTACTAACCCTACCTCTAAGCAGGGCTGTAAAACCGCAGAGATACGTGTCAGCATACGGTGATAAGACTGGGGATGGCATCATTTAAAAAATACGGTTTTCATTTCTCTGGTTTGAAGGCTCCTGGTTCTCTGGTTTGAAGCGAGCCCAATGGAGAGATCGGGCTTCTGGTGTGACTTAGCATGAACACAGGTTGTGCAGCGAGCACAACAAAGACAAAAGCAAAAGGCGCACACCATCTCCAATCCACAACTGCAATGCATCGGCCAATAACTGCGGTTCTTGTTTCTAGGAATGTGCTCCTGAAAGTTTTTTATGTCAAAGACATTGTAAATCAAAGTCTGTCTTTCTACTGACTGCCAGTTAAAACGTAAATACACGTGCAGTGGAGGGCACGCTACTCAGCCTTAGCTCCTCCATGGTCGCCCCTTCCCTCCACCCTTGCCAGGGGCTGCAGGCAGAAACTGGAGGGGAGGTGGTGCCATCCCCCTTCCTGACACGGCCTTGCATGTTTCGAAGGTCGGTTTTTGTG